>JASPKZ010002454.1:0-90153 GCA_030220185.1 Diploptera punctata
TACCTTGGCTCTGTCATGGCTGACCTGTCAAGAACTCCCCTCATATTCCTATCCTCAGCCAATCATTCGCTGTATAATTTGTTTCCCTCGAACCATGGTTATGCTATTCTCCCACTTCATTGTTTAACTATATATCTTAGATTAACTCCGTCTAACCCGATCACCATTGAAGTTTGTACATACAGGTTTTGAGTTACGGCGAGTGTTATGTTCTAAAACCATTAGGTATAGGAGTTTACCTGAAACGAAAATCTAAAAATCGCTCCAGCGTTCACAATTTTATATGATTCACAACGAAACTCAGTATATCTTATTAAAATAAACCGAGGTAGGTAACCTACTATCAAAATAATAAGCGAAATCCGATCATTAGAAGTGGGAGTTTACCTGAAATCCGAGATTAAAGATTGACTCTAGCAACCGCCATGTTCATTCCATATAATTTAATTAACCCTTAATATTTAATTTATTTAGGCGTAGCAACGCATACCTGGTATTGGCTAGTAAAAATATAAAATAGAAATGAAAAAAAAAATATACTAACGATCAACTTTAAAATCTTTATATATTGTGTAAAAATGAGTGTGGGTCTGTCTGTCTACCTTTATAGACTCAATAAACTACTTGACCGATTTGAATGGGGTTTTCACCATCATTTAGAGAATTTTTCTGGGACAATTTAACGTATACAACATTTTACCCCAAGTAGCTAAAAAAGAAAGGGCATCGGTGAACTAAAAAAATTAGCTTTTTGGAGCTTAAATGGCTTACGTTGGCTAAACCATAACAAATACACCAAATCAATGAACACAGAATGCAAAATCTCAGAAAATTATACAAAAAAGTCCATGACAGCATATGTCTATCTTCAATATCAATAAATTCCTATCAAATTCGTTGAGATGAATAGTCATAAGATAAAAATTAACAATTAAAATGTACCTGTTGACAGGTGCCGTCGTCCTCAACTTTGTCAAGATAATGTATGTAAAATATTTTAATTGGAGGTCTTTCGGAAGTTAACTTTCATCATCAGCAGGATGAGTGTGCGATACTAGTTGTTGTATTTAAGGCGCTGTAGACGTTGATGCTTCAAGTAGAGCGCATTTTTCTTAAGGACTCTATTCTCGAATATTCTCCTCTTTTCGCATCCTTATAACATAATTGGAAATATACCGTTCTTTTTTAATATTTTTAGTTTAAAATTGCAATAGAATTTGGGATGATACAGCATTCCTGCATTATATAGGTTTCCAGATTTATTAAATGCAGTATCAATAGAAAGTCGAAAAATTGTTTTAAAATTATGTGTGGTTTATTAGGAACCAGAGTTAGAGCGTTTTATTGTAATCCGCAATTGGACTGTCCACGAAAATGTACTGAAAAGATGGCTTATATCAATAGAGATTAGAACAATGACTGACTCAATGGTGCGAACAAACCAATGTGGATCTTATCATATGAATTCAAATGGCAATGCCAAATATCAAAGGTTATTAACAAAACTCAGTTGTCATCAATCAAACAATACAATATTATTCATTCTTTTCTTTTCAGACAGACATTTTCTCTTTTATCAGTCAAGCTGTGAGAATGGAGTAGCGATATTCATTTATTTCATCGTTATCTCTTTTCTTCTGTCAAAATCCTCCTCAACAATGCATTAACTTCTTGAAAGCAAGAATTATCATCCATCTAGTTTAGCGCCTTTCATTGTGAATAACTAAAATGTGAAAAAAATGCAGAGAGAGAAAGAAAATAAAGGGCGCGCCTGTATGTATTTTTTTTTAAATTCCACAACACTAAGCAGATAGATGCCCATGCCGTTTTGATGTTTCCTTCTATACTAATTCCAGTTGTAATATAAACAAATTTGCATAATGCATTACTCTGCATACTCCACCTATTGGGGAAACCACGGTACTTCTTTTATCCGCCATGGACCTATGATTTGTGAACGGAAGTGTCATCAATAGACACATTGTTCTTAGATAACATCGTATTTTACGGGAAATAAGACTGAATACAACATAATATGGTACCAATAATTCCACAATTTCTTATTTATTTATAACAAAAAAGAAAAAAATATATATAACACAAAAAACTATATATGGGCCTACCTAATCAGACGTTTACGCTTTTTTCCACGATGTGGATTATGAGCATAATTTATGCCCCATGCTGACTAGCCTATAATTTTTCTGCTGTTATTTTCACAATATCCTTATTGGTTAATATGGAATATTTTTCACTAAACTATTTAAAACATTCAAAATAATTTGTTTCTCTACGCTTTTCAAATACTTTTCAGAAGCGGCCATTTTGAAAAACTTGAAATTTCAACTTTGCATTGTTCATTTGTACCGAAATCACCTTTTCGGTACTAAGACTACGTAATACTACGTAACTACTACGTCATCGTGTCTTCCCTCTTCAGTGATCTTATAGAACACTGCCAAATTCCTATCTTCGTTGTCCTCTCCTACGTAACCCCCCCCCTTCCCTTGCTAGCGAAGTCCTTAAGTAAGCTGTGCAAGCGAATATCAGGGTCATAAATCAACTTTGGTTTCATCGGGGTCAAGTCGATAGTAGCTCCATGGAGCTCTTTGGTTTAATCAGTCCCATAAGCCAGGGTAGGGCAACTAGGAGTGTTAACCATAACCCTTGGCTGGACTGTATTGAGTGTATGTATGTATGTTTATTATTATTACTGACTTTTTTCTTTTGATGACCGATATATATATATATATATATATCATTATTTCATTCATGTCTTTTTCTTTGATCAAGAAGATAAACTTTTGTCATATTTGTATTTCAATTATCTGACTTATGACTCTAATTAAAGTTACATTATTTTTAGTTAACTTATGTTTACTAATTGCATAGCTAGTCATGTTTGGTATTGATTTATATTCTAAAGCTTTCTCAAACCAATTTAATCCCCTTTTTCCTTTTATCTTCCACGATTATAATACTGCTTAGCATACAGTACTATATGTTTAATAATTTACTAAGGAAAGGTGGATTATTCTTTGCCTTCTATGGGCCCGGGCAAAGGAATGTTGATTTAGGCACTCGATATTTTTCAAACTCAAGGTAATTATAAAATATTGGTACGATCACGTACGCACATGCGAGTGATTGCAAAGAAAGTAACAGAACGCACGGTGCACATTCGTAAGAACAAAACAATAGTTATTTAATCTATTAAAATTGTAATCATAAGATTTTGCCATATGACTTGTATAGACATGTGCTAGATAAATATATTTTTATTTTTTCATTTCCTGTGTTAGAGGTCGAACTACAATTCGACCCATTAAAATGCAGTCATACATTTGTTTGTTTACTTTACAACTGGAACTTAGCTCGAAATTAGCATAGCTGATTACCCCCCGGGTATTAATCTGTCGTCAATAAGCTTACTGATCCCAAAAACTGTAGATTCGACACTAATACCGATCATTTTGAATTTCACTTTCACCGATATCACCCCATTCAAATAGGGGGGGGTGAGTTTGGACTTAAATTGCATCGACACCTTCACGGTATTCATCTCAGCGACACCGAAAATTGTGGACTGGACACTAAAATTGGTAATTTATATTACATTTGCATGTCACCCTCTCTCTCCTCCTAAGGCTGGAAGATTTACAATTTGGACTTAAATGCCATTGGAATTGTCTCCAACCAGATTAGTGACCGCGATAACTTTGTAATATATTAAATCTGTGTGATATATTTTATATTTATTCGCCAATTCGGCAAGAGCTCTTTATGTAGTCGTCCAAGGGACAAGTCCTCCGGTGGAGACTTCAAGGTGCGGGTCCCGAGTTTGAAGATTTTGCGGCTAGTAAAAGAACCTTAAGCTTGAATAAAAAAAGCTTGAGCGAAAGTTAACCGACCTTCCTCCACCCAAGTAATATCTTAGTTCCCTACTAGATGTCTCTCGAGGCCTTGTATTCGCCGATCTCTATAGGAAATAACGATAACTAAATCAGTATAATTAAGGTACTTCCCACTAGGGGAACACCCTTGCCCCAAGTGGAACGAACGAACAATCAGTTATTCAATCAAATAAAAAACAGAAATATCCAGCTTGAGCTTACTGTGTACAAAAATGTTGATATGATTTTGGTTTATTGTTATTTCGCTTGGTATTTTTTGTATGCCCCAGCTTGTCATTTCGACATTTCTGGTATTCTCTCTTGGCTTTGGAGTTATTGTAATCCACTTCTAGGTTGGACGCCTGGAAGGCGTGATTACGCTGCCCCGATCATATGATGGGTGGTGGTGATGATAGTGGTGCGCCAGGAGTCCTTAATCCTAAACTTAATCTAAGGTGAATATGGATGATGATGATGATGATTATGATGGTCATATGATGTTTGGGACCGTTTGAGCCTTAAAGTTCCCTGACATTTATCTTACAGGCATGTAAAAACCCCGGAAATAACCTCGCCCAGAAAACTTGTCCCATCCGGGGTCGAACCCGGGCCTGTTGCGTGACAAGACAACACGATACCCGAGACTACAGCGTTGGACACTTGAGAAAATATCGTATCACCTTTGTGTGCAAGCGCGTCAAAATAAGAACGAAATAACTTTAGTCGATTTTCTTTTGTTCTGGAGTATTGTCTGCGTGGCAATTGTTATTCATGATCTGAGGTCAGAGAGAATCTTTGCTTGAGGAGTCATGTGTGATAACAATAGTTCGTGATCTCGTTACGAGAGGCTCTGTGCTGGCCGAGATGAGAATTGCAGCGTAACGTAATCATGTGTTATATACTTTAGAGAATTAAGAAAATGATAGCCATAGCAAGTTGTTTATTTCCACAACATGATTTGTATCAAGTTAATACTAGCGTGTAAAATTAATTTAACATACCGCCATTCCGATTAGTTTTGGTCGTGAACCGTAACCAACCATTGACCATAGCACAGGAATGACCAGTCTTCTTACATTGTCTAACACACGGAACGAAATAAACATGGCTCTGTCATTTAAAATTATTTAAATGCAATGCAGGACTCATATACCGGATGTTTCAGAATTTATATATTGCGCTATTAAGAGTCGTAAAGGATAGTTAATAGGTAGATAAAATATATTGCAAGTAACCAAACATTCCGCGAAGAGCGACTCTCAGCCCGTCTCTCCGTGGTCGAGAGTATTCATGAAATCAACTCCGTCACTTTCAGGGAACCATCGGACGAGTCTCTCTTTTGAACTGTCAAAACGCAAGCCGGCCATGGACCTGCCTTTCTGGTGCTAGTTCAATGTGCCAATATACACGGTAGGCACATATAAGATAAAGAGTTTCGCCAATTTAAGAATTAATTAGCAACAACTTCTGTTATTAAGCTTCTGGAATTAATTCAGAGAAAGGTTATAAAAAGCTGTCTAAATACATATTTAAAGTATCCAACAAAATTATTATATTCTAACTAGAATATTCATCACTGGCACTATCAAACCCATAGGTTCATGACACCTCGCGGACACATCCTTATCCTGAGCTAGTTTTCCAATCATCCTCTGTGTAGCCTACTTTCCTCAAATCATGGTTAATGTTATTCTCCCAACTCTTTCTTGTGTCTACCAACAGGGCGTTTTCCTTCTGATTTTCCTATACGAAGCTTCCATGGCCCTCTTAAATTCCCCATTCTTGCCACATGTTCTGCCCATCGCAAGTCTCCGAGATTTAACTGTTCTTACTATGTCTGGGTTCCTTTAGAGATCATGTGGCTCATGTGTTATGCAGCCTTCTCCATTCGCCGTCTGTTCTCCTCTCTTTGAGCCATACATTTTCCTACGAACTTTACTCTCAAATACTCGTAATATTTTCTCCTCCTTAAGGTAAGAGTCCACGTTTCGCATACTAATATAATATAACTGGAAGAATAATAGTTTTATATATTATCAGTTATATTATTTTATAATTCAAGGCGGCTCCGTGGTGCAAGCGGTTAGACGCTCGCCTCTTACCGCTGGGGTCCTGAGACCGAATTTTGGTCACTCCACGTGGGTTTCGTGGTGAACGAAACGGAGCTTGGGCAGTTTTACTCGGGGTTTCCCCCTGCCACAATTTACTTCCACCATTTGTTCATACTCATCTCATCCATTTCGTTTCATTTCGTTCATCTGCTTCTATGATGGTGCGTCAGGTGTGGTCGGGCAGCACCCTTGTCATTTATAGACCCCTATAAGGGGTTTCATCCCTCGACCCGACCCTGCGTTGGACACGAGTTGATATATATATATAAACCAATGTGTAACATTTGGAATTACTTTATAATCACGCACTATTAATGTTTTCCACAATATAAATTTAAATAGGCCTATATTTTAAGTGTAATCAAAATTTCAAACAAAATTAATAGAGGCCTATTCATTTTGCAGACCAAATAGCTTCACGACGCTAGGAAAGATAGGCTATAGCTGTAAGGTATAGACTGTTTATAACGTGACAGTCGTATTTGAAACCCCGCACTATTTTAACATATCTAATAGGCTATATAAAATTGAATGTTTGTTTGTATGTTTGTTTGTTCGTACTTTATGCGCGGCCATACCGTTGATCCGATTGTGATGTGACTTTTTGCAAAATGTTCAGGAGATTCCTGGGATGAACATAGGCTATAAGAGAGTTGTGATACTCAACTCCTACATCCTTAAAAATCGCCCTTTGTAATGGAAAACGTGAAAAAAGTAGCTCTTTGGACGCTTAAATGGCTTACGCTGCCTAAACCACAATAAATACAGTATTAATGTACACAGAATTGAATATCTCAAAAAGCTCTACAAAAAAGTCCGCGACAGCATATGTTTATCTCTTACGGATAACTCACAATAACCATTTTTGTCTTTCATTGATGCCATGAAGATCAAGACAAGTACGTAGATTCCTGTGCAAGCATAGCAGCACATGGCGGGTATTATTTTACGGATAACTCACAATAAAGAATTTTGTCTTTTAGTTGATTTATGCCAAGAAGATCGACATAAGTTGATTCCCGGGCAACACCGGGTAATCAGCACGGGGAATCTTAAAATAATTACGATATAAATTTATAATTATTTTTCATTTTACTTATTCAACTAATCATAAGAAGTACATTAATTTTCGTCTTCCAGCTCGTCTATACCAAGAAGATCGGGATGAGTAGATTCCCGGACAACGCCGGATAAACAGCACGGGGGTATCTAAAAATAATTACGATATCAATTTTTCCTCTCACTTATTTATCTAAACATAAAACACATTAATTTTCGTATTTCAGCTCATTTATGTCAAGAAGATCGGGATAAATAGATTCTTGGACAACGCCGGGTAATCAGTACGGGGAATATAAATTACTAATTATTTTTCCTTGTACTTATTCAACTAAACATAAGAGAGTACATTACTTTTCATTTATTTAGGCGTAGCAGCGCACGCCGGGTATTAGCTAGTTATATATGAAATTAGCAGTTTTGTTTCATCTAGATCAGCGGTTCCCAACCTTTTTCGATTCGCGAACACCTTCCACAACCATCTGAGTTGGGTGAACCACTGACTTTAAAATATACATACAGTAGACATGCATAATTTAATTCCAACCAAAAGGTTTAATACCTTAAATTAACCTTTAACGGTTAAAACCTAAAGTTACTCTATTTACGGCTTAAAAGTTACACAACATGTAGGCCTAGTTGTAGCGAAATCAAATTCATTCCGATAGTTGTTACATAACTGTAAATCAGGCATTCGCGGTAAATATTAATTTATTGTGGAAATAATGTGACTATTTAACTTATGCCCCAAACGGAAGTCAATGACCAATCACATTTCAATGATTTTTTATTTACATCCAATCACAGTCGTGTTTCGCCTAGAATTTACCAACTAAAGTTTATCATAATAAAGAAAGCACCTCCTTTTTAAACATTTTGAATAGGTCATAAGCATTATTTCGCAGTGACTGACTCACAAAGAAATACGGCTACCAGATTTTATATATAGTGCATGAATGTCAACAGAAAGCGCATGCGAGAGATATATATAAAAACATCTGTAAAAATTGATTATACCACAAAAAAAGAAATCACTGTTTGCACTTTCTTAAACGAATTATTTTCCAGTAAATGACTTTACAGAAAAATATAATTGACATATTTACACCATAGGACATCAGAAATTAATTAATACCTATAACGTTGGTGCATTCTTACAATATTGCGATTCTTTTGGCAATAAATAATATGATCTGGTTGCAGTGATGAACAACAGAAGCAAATGAAGCGTACCAATCGTTTCTCATTTGTTTTCTAACATCGCCGTTTATATTAAATATATAAATATTTTAAAATAACTATAGTTAAATAATGATTTGTGAATAAACAGCTTAATTTTATTCGTTAAATGGTCCTAACAAATAACACTCTTGATTTCCAAATTCTCTATATAAATTCACTCCTCACTTCGTGAGTCGTGAATTTATCGATAATTTGGAAATCACTCGTGGCATTACTTATGATAAATTCCCGATGTTACACATATGTAACAAGGGGCATTATAAGGTTAATTTAATTTTAAAATATTCATTATTACCATTATTATTATTATTATTATTAATCGGCCGCGGTGGACTAGTGGTTATGCTCCTTGCCTCTGATCCCGAGGGTCGCGGGTTCAAACCCGGCCGGGATCGATGGTTTTTTAGGATGGAAAAATCCAAGGAGCAAGTCCTCCGGGAGGGACTTTAAGCCGTGGGTCCCGAGTCTGAAGATTTTCAGGCTCGTAAAAGATCCTTAAGCCTGAATGAAAAGACCTCTAAGCAAAATTTATCGAATTTTCCCGTCCTAGTACTACCTTGGTTTCCTAGATGTCAGTATGAGGTGGAACGCTGACCACGGACCACTGAAATTACATCTACACGAAAACAAGTGTAACTAAATTAGTATAGTTCAAATTCTTCCCTGTAGGGGGATAGCGCCTAAATCTCTGTTAAGGGAAACATGGGCTTGCAAGATACATTATTATTATTATTATTATTATTATTATTATTATTATTATTATTATTATTATTATTATTATTATTATTATTATTGCAATGATGAAAACAATAATAGACTAACCTCAAAACCCGGCATTACGGAAAAGTATTGGCGAACCCCCTGGGGGTTCGCAAACCACAGGTTGAGAAACGATGCTCTAGAGCGAGGTTGTAATGTGGATAACTGTATCCTTTATGTTGAATAATAATATGGAAAGCTTTTCAGATTTAACTTTCACTGTCCTATCTGTACTCTAATTTCGGTAAGAATGTTAACCTATAATGGTAGACCCTATAAAAATTGTTTTGACTTAAGACTTTCACGGCCGGAGTTGCTATGATGATCTTGAAGAAGATTTCCTTGCTGTAGTAGGCCATGGTGTCGAGGCTTGAAGTTCCCCGACGTTTCGCCAGAGACTGCGTCTGGCATCCTCAAGAGTTGTCTTGGGACTGGCAATTTGTCCACTCTCTGTCCTATTTATACCTTCGCCGCGATGTGTGTGCATGTTATATCCGCCTTGCCAGTCTCAAGACAACCCTTGAGACGCAGTCTCTGGCGAAACATCGGGGAATTTCAAGCCTCGAGACCACGGCCTACAGACCAAAAATCTTCTTCAAGATCATCATAACCTATAAAAATTGTTTTATTCATTATGAAAAAAAAATTACTTTGATTAGTTTAAATATTATACCTTATTTTAAATTCAATTCTCTCTCAAATAACATAATGATGCCCAGAACATGAGTCACTGTTCATACAGCGTAGTTTTGTGTTGTTTATTAATAGTCTCAGGATTTTTAGTAGCAATTTCATGATAAAAAAATAAAGGAAAAAGGCTAAGTCACAAAAGAACAAAAAGTGTTCTTTCTTTTTATAGCCCATAACTGTTATTTATTTGAACAATTGGAAGTCAATGTTTTTAAAATACATTGTGGAACACCTCTGATGTCACTATGTAAAAGTCAAAAGTAATGCCACGAGTGATTTCCAATTTATCTAGAGGATTTGGAAATCAAGAGTCAAGAGTGGCATTTGTTAGGCTACTTAACGAATAAAACTAAGCTGTTTAATCACAAATCATTATTTAAATATAGTCATTTTAAAATATTTGTATATTTAATGTTAACGGCGTTGTTTGAAAACAAATCAGAAATGTTTAGTTATGTTTTATTTGTTCATCCACTGCAACTCGATTATATTATTTATTGCCAAATAGGATCGCAATATAGTAACAATACACCCTAGTGGAGAAAAAATGAAACACATCAAACTGTTTATTTATTAATTTCTGATGTCCTAAATATGTAAATTATATTTTTCTGGAACGTTATTACCTGGTAAATAATACGTTTAAGAAAGTGCAAACAGTGGTTCCTTTTTTTTTTTTTGTGGTATAATCAATTGCTACAAATGTCTTTATATAATATCCCGCAAGAACTATGTATTTACATTCATGCACTACATATATATAATCATAGCCACATGCAGTCACTCCAAAATAATGCTATGACCAATTCAGAATGTTATAAAGGAGGAGCTTGATTTTAAAGTGATAAAATTAAATTGATAAAATCGATGTGAAAAACGACTGTGATTGGTTGTAAATAAAAAAATCAATGAAATGTGATTGCTGATTGACTCCCATTTGGGGCATGAGTTAAATAGTCACTGTTACAATTTTTTTTAATTCGATGTCCCAGGTTTTCATTCGACATTTCTGGTGTTCTCTCCTGTCATTATCGTAATTGTAACTCATTCTGAGGTTGGGGCGCCTGGAAGGTGGGGTTGCTCTCTCCGATGATATGATGAGTCACGATAATAATGGTGCGCCAAGAAATACCTTAAACCTAGCCATATTATGTTCGGGGACCGTTTGGGCCTTAAAATTTCTTGCATTTGTCTTACATGTGAGAAAGAACCCCGAAAAGGAACTCACCCAGGAAACTTGTCCCGAACTGGAATCTAACCCGGGCCCGGTCCGTAACAAGGCAGACCACAGACCTTGGGACCACTGATTTCACTGAAAGCAGGCATGTTCACTACTCCCATATTCATGGCTAGCTGACGAGAAGTTAATGTAATATTGATAAAATAATATTCATCCATCCATAGTAATTCTGCCCGAGGGCAGGTCTTTCACTGCAATGATAGCATTTTCATGCTATGCTTTGCAGCTTTACTAGGAATTTGTAGGTGTGATAGCTTCCCGCTGCTTTCCACACCGGTGAAGAATGATGATGAGACCACAGCGGTGGACATAAAATAATATAATGTAATATATTGGATATTACAATAGTTATTTAGACTAGTTACAGGTTCAGTAACGAGATGCTAAAGTTAGAACACGACCGAGGGCAGCGAGTACTGAACCTAATATTGTAACGTGTTGTTTATAGTATTTCATCTGACTTCAAAAGTATTTTAGTATATGTTGTATATTTAGTAAATTTAATTAAATGTACTTATTGCGGAAACGATATGTTTAGAGAAAAGTAATGTGGGTTTTGAGGAAAAAAACACGATAAATCAACAAACATTGTTGTCATATTCTGCAATTTTGGGTGCTAGTTTCATAATATGCGAATTTGAAGTAAAAATGGGAGTACAAGGTGATTTTCACGGTTCATCAGGAAATATTTTAAAAGCAGTCTAAGATGCTACTATTAATATACTTTCAGAAAAGACAAGGAAATTTTACTTACGTATTTATACGAAATCATCATTAAAGTGTACCGGTATTTTAAGTTTTGTTGAACTTGTATTTTATGTTTTGATAGGGTGTTTTGTTAGAATATCAATTATATTTTTTTGCCTAGTAACTACCAACTATAGCATCACTGATTGTTATAATAGTTGCACACATACTTACCAAGTTATTTATCAACGCGTTTTCAAAATTTATCAGCTCATCACAATTTAGGAACAAGATCACAAGACTCTTCTTTACTCTTAATACCACAGCACAGGACATGTCTATACTCTGAATCTTACACAATGTATATGACTAGAGTATGGAACTCACTTCTCAGTCGTGTCAGAAACTGTCATAAAACTGTGATAAACTTTTGAGAAATGGACTTAAAGAAATGTTACATATTCCGATGGATGTCCCTGATCACATGTTATATACTGAATGACGGAATAAAGGACTTGGTTTATTTTGTGCAACGTGGGAAACAAAATTACAGCATATAAACATTTGTCACATTCTTCACCAAGACTATTTAACTCATGTCGCAAATTGTACTCAATGACCACGTTTCAATGAATTCTGTTTTACACCAAAGACAGTCGTGTTTCACCTCGCTCTTTATCGATTTCTCTTTATCAGCTCCTGCTTTTGTAATAAAGAATGCTCCTCCTTTTTTAATATTCTGAACAGGTTAGACCATTATTTTTCTCCAACAAATACATTGAATATAGCAAATAATGATTAGATTCAGTGATTTTACTGAGTTGTTTATTCAAAATATAAATGATTGACCTATAATGTTGATTATAATAGTTTGATGTGCTTCATTATTTCTCCACTAGAGTGCATTCTTACAATATTGCGATCCTATTTGGCAATAAATAATATGATCGAGTTGCAGTGAATATACATAACCTCACATTTCTAATTTGTTTTCAAACATCGCCGTTTACATTAACTATATGCATATTTTAAAACACCAGTAACTATATTCAAATAATTATATTTTAGTAAACAGCTTAATTTAATTCGTTAAATAGTCCTAACAAATGACACTCTTGATTTCCAAATTCTCTAGATAAATTGGAAATCACTCGTGGCATTACTTATGACAATAATACATATATTACTACTCTCCGAAACCTAAAAGAGGAAAGTTTACATTGTGTGATAGACCTTAACGTTGAACCTAGTGACATCAATATTAACACTCGAAGTCTTCTACCAGATGCAAGGAAACTCAGGAAACAACTAGGAGACAAAGAAGCAGTTCTGTAGAGTCAACTTCCTCATGAATGAAAAGGCGTTGTTCTCTACAATGAATATACACCGGCAAATCAATGGATTCGTGATCATCAGGGATTGTCTTGTTCCGAATGGAGAGAAGCGATTAAAATGCAAACCAATGTATCGGCGGTGCGTTCTTTGCCGGCAGGTCTAGGGACGATGCCCTCTATAGACGTGGCAGAGAGCACGAAACCCTTGGGGTCTTGTCCGTTTGGAGAATCACTGAGAAACGTTCGGCACGACACTATTCGAAATATGATGGCAGAAGTCTTGCGACATTATGGATACACAGTTTATGAGGAAGTTCATGGTGTGGCCACTAATGGAAGTAACAGACGAATAGATATTATTGCATTTAGACCAGCTTCTAAAATTGGTATGATATTAGATCCCACAATCCGTTTTGAGACTCATAGTGGCCAACCTGAGGAAGTTGACTATGAAAACAAAGCCATATATGAGCCAACAATTGCCTATTGCAAAGATAAATACCAATTAGATAGTATGTCACAGGATTCTTAGCTAAATTTTGGAATTCCTTAGATTTGGACAGGGTGTATCTTTCTAAAATTGCCATCGCTGCCATTAGAGGACCAATTTCAATTTTAAGAAACCATATTTACAAAATGTCTACTTTATAGTATGTATACTTCAATTAAATTTTTAAATGTATTTACAAAATGTATTTCGTCAATTTCAAAAATTGTCTGTATCACTTTGTTCTTGAGGCAATCCTCTAATGAGAAAACTTATATATAATAATAAACCAATCCAAATTAACTGACATCTTAAGTTCGACACAATGAAAACATTAACTGCACAGCTATATTCAGCGTTTTGTAAATAATCATCTAGGCAGCTTTACTTACTTTATTTCATATTTATTTTAATTTTATTATATTCCATGTTTTTGTTATTATTAGGTAGTATTAGATCACATCAGCATTGTCTTTTGTTTAGTCTATATTTTAATATCTTGAAATTGTAATAAATACATAATTTTTATATAATTTTACTATTCGCTGGTTGAGTGGAAGAGAAGACCTTATGGCCTTAACTCTGCAGCTAAAATAAAGCATAATAATAATAATAATAATAATAATTATTATTATTATTATTATTATTATTATTATTATTATAAAGTAAATTAACTCTTAAATTTAAAATGTATCCTAAAAGATACATTAATTGGTTTCATTCATGTAATAATTTTAATAAAAACAGATGAAAACTAACGAGAAGAGATTACTTTTTTTTAGAATTTCACAGTATACCTAATAATAACAGTTACGCACCATTTCGTTTTCACTGCGGTCCGCCACATTTAAATAAGTGACACGAGAAATAAGTGTTTTGCTAATTTAAGGGTTAAATGACATTTTTTGTTTTTCATTTTATTTTCCTATGTATTGACAATATTAAAATATGTAATAATATCTGAAAATATGAAGAAAAAAAAACACACAGAAATAGAAAAGGAGGGGAAAGGGACAAAAATAGTTAAATGGAAAAAGATGGTGAGAAAATTGCCCCCATCCCCAATTGCAGTTAACATCTCATTTCTTTCAGAGAGCTCCACTTCGTCTTACAAAGAAAATGTGCGCACCTACTTATTGATACGTACGGTAATTTAATTTCTTCAATCTTCATTGTTTGTCATTTAGATTTCTAGTATTTAAAAACAAATCTTGGAGAGCCTACATGCATCTTGTGTTATACGTATAATAATAAAATTCTCTCCGGTTATTATTTCTCGATATCTCTAGTGTGAACACGATGTACATAGCAGAGCCGACCAAACTTATTTGTATCGCGGGCCAAACATGAAGGTAGCGCGGGCCATAGGCCCTATTATAGCTGTTGTGGATTATTATTATTATTATTATTATTATTATTATTTATTTAGCAGGTTTCACAACATATTCCTGCGTCCAATTAATATACTGTATTCTCCTCCACATCTCTTATCATTCCAATCCTTTCCTCACATTCTGCTCAAATATCATCAATCCACGTTATTTTTGGCCGTTGTCTTTTTATTCTATCAAGTGGTACCCATTATTGTATTCTTCTTGGGAGTCTGTCTCGTCATTTTTTGCATGACATACAACTTTATTTTTTATTATTATTATTATTATTATTATTATTATTATTATTACTATTATTATTATTATTATTATTAATATTATTATTAACTACCACACCTACAATTCCCTAGTAAAGCTGCAAGCATATCATGAAAATATTGCAGTGAAGGACCTGCCTTCGGGCAGAATTACTATGGATGGATTATTATTAATTATATATGCTATTATTATTTATTATTATTATTATTATTATTATATTATTATTATTATTATTATTATTATTATTATTATTATTATTATAAGCGTGTGTTGTATTTGCTACTTTCCTTGTTAAGTTGTTATAACATATTTCACAAGTTTTTGTTCCATTCCTGATGGACTAATATTATAGGCCTGCCCTTAGCATATTTTAATTTAATGAAATGCTACACGCCTATAGGGGTCGGATAGAAAGTGATGGCGGGCCTTAATTTGGACGGCCCTAGTGTATAGTATCTTTCAAAGACCCTGAATTACTAAATCATGAAGGATCTGCCTTCGGGCAGAATTACTATGGATGGATGGAACATGTCTAAAATGTAAATAAAAAATAAAGGTAATATTTAAAAACATTAAAATAGCAATTACATAATAATTACTGGTTTACTATCAACAACGTAAATTTGGTCTCAGTTTTCATAATGTAATTGAATAGCCGCCCAAAACAACATTATAACACTTCTTTTTAAAATTTGATTTTTATACAGAGCAAAGACTCGCCTGCCATTAACAACTACTTCCCGTGTAAAACTTAACTTGGTGGGGAAAAAAATGAAGGTTATAACCTTGATATAGGCGACTGGCAATTCAGTTATAAACATATTCTTCATAACAAATATTACGTACAATATATTTTAAAATTAGTTTGCTTAATACTAAAACATGTCTAATAACACTGGTCAACATGATTTTTGTCTCATGAGTACCAATAGCTAACATAATAACAGTTTTGCATCATGTTTTCAAATATGTATTCGGAATTTCTCCATCACCCACAGTTTTTTTATTTCAATTCCAATTAATGGATATAAATAATTATTTTTAATAAACGTTTTTTCGTCCATTTGTCCATTGTAAAATAAAACGGGGAACACTTTCATCAGGAGATTTGAGTTATGGAAAAGAGATATCAAGGAAAATGGAATCCTAATATGCTGGCCGATTATTGTTGGACCATCGAGGGATGCTTCACAGGCGAAATATAGCAGAAAATCGCCATTTCTTACTTTCTAGGTGAGTCCGAATATTCGAATAGTGTGTAGTTATGAATGTAGAAAATATTAAAGTGTTTGAAATTATAAAAAACCTGTCTCTCGGCAACCTTGCGTGATGGAGAAAAACAGATATCATATTTGAATTCAGGAGAAAGAACAAAAAAAAAAGTATATTTTTGTTGCTCAGCGTAATTTAAATATTTTCCAACCACGAATGACTAATCGTGAGGGTAATTCAGATTTAGATTTAATCCTTACTGCTGCTACTACTACTATAAATAGTAGTAGTAGTAGTAGTAATAATAATAATAATAATAATAACACATAATAATAACAGCAATAACACTAATAATAATAATAACAGCCTGGGCGTGTTGTCATGTGTTTTGATAATTTAATTTGTGTAAATTAAAATAAAATCAATAAACAATTAAATTTGATAAATAAATTTGCAAAATAAAATTGATAGAAGGAGAATCAACGAAATGTTGGTACTCGTACATACGAACTAACTAATTCACTGACACATCTAACCGTAGCTTCATGGCCGCGCGGACATAAGCTCTCTAAACATCCCTCCCTGAGCTGAAGTTTCTCCAATCATCCGCTGTATAACCTACTACTTTCAAATAATGGTTAATATTCTCCCACCTCGTTCTTTGTCTCCCTACTGGGTACTTTCCCTCTGGGTTTCCTAAGAGTTTTCATTCCCCATTCGTGTCGCATGTTCTGTCCATCAGAGTTACGAGACCTAACTCTTCTTGTTATGTCTCGTTTCCCATAAAGATCATTCAGTCTTCTCCATTTGGTACATATGAACACAAATTGGAATTTTATAGTGAACATTTGTGGAAGAAAGAAGTGGAGCGAGGTCGGAGTTCTGTTTGTTTTAATCTGTCCCAGAGGAAATCAAGTTGAAAGTGCACTTGTGCATATTTTACACGTGCAACGTTATGTTCTAAGTCTGATGAATGTGTTGAAGAAATTTCAACTGTTTTTAATAGATGATCACAAAAACTTAGTCCAATCAATTTTACAGCGGGGCAAGAAATACGCGAATGATTATGTAACACAGAAAAAAAAAATGGAGGTAAATTTAATATTTCCATGAACTTACTTGGATTTGACGTAATATATTTGAATTTTATAAGGTAAATTTTATTTTCAAGATGTAAATTTGAGTGTTATAAGTTGTATTTATGTTCTATAAACATTAAGTTGTGTATGTGAGATAGCTTGAGTCCCTAGATACATACATTTCAATGCTCTGAGGAAAATTTGGGGTTTAAAGATGGTATGAAATTTGAATATCAGCAAGTAAATTGTGTTTTAGGAATTTAAATTGCAATGCTTTGATGTACATTTGGCTGTTAGAAGTTATCTTAAGGTAGCAAGTAAATTGTGTTTTAGGAATTTAAATTGCAATGCTTTGATGTACATTTGGCTGTTAGAAGTTATCTTAAGGTAATACATTTGAGTTTTCAGAGATAAATTTGGGTATAAGTATAAATCTTTAAATGATAAGATTTATTTTTAGTGACAAAACAATTAATACTATGAGGTAAATTTGAGTTATAGGGGAATTCTAGGGACATAAATATGCATTCTCTGATATAAATTTCGTGTTTTGTGTACATAAATTTGAATAGTACGAAATAAATTTTATTTTTATGGACATAAATTCAAACATTTTGGTTTTAGAGAGAAACATTTTCGTGTTAAGATATTTTTTGTTTCAAGAACTTAAAAATGAATGATCTGAGTTGGTAAGTTGTTTTTTTTAAGACAAAGATTGAGATATATTTATATTTTAGGGATATACATTTGAATTCTCTGATGTAATTTATATTTGTAAATTTATACGATATCAGATTATTTTGAGTTTTAGGAACATACATTTGCATATTAGAAATAATTTTATGCTGTGAGGCGATAATTTATATTGTTTTAAATTAAACTTCGGTCTTACATACATAAATTTGAATCCTAATAAATATAAATCCTGGTTATAACATGATACATTTTATGCTTACAGTGGTGTTTATTACCTTAGAGCAGGAATCATTTTAAAATAATTTTCAAAATTACAACAAATAAATAATTGGAAAATCAACAATTAGAAGGGAGTTTTTGATCTTATGAGCTAGAAGTGACTTCTCATCATCATCATCATCATCATCATCAACAACAAGGATTAAGCCCAATGGTCTGTCCCGATCTCATTATAGGTCGAATTGGTCCTTCCATCTCTTCAATGGTCTTCCCAACAATTTTCTCCCTTTTGGTTTATAATTGTACATTCTTCTTGGTATGCGCTGTTCATTCATTCGTAATACGTACTGAAGGTAAGCATTTTGATAGTATTTTATTCTTTCACAGAGATTAAATATATTAAGTTCTGTTTTTATATCTTCGTTTTTCTTTTTATCGGTCCTTTGGTATCCTGCTATTGCTCTCAACATCTTCATATCTGCATATTTGTTTACTATCTGCCTTTGTTAATGTCCAGGTTTCACATCCATAAATAAGAGATGGAACTGCCATTACTTTATAAAATGTTAAAATAGTTTATTTTCTAGTTTTATTCAATAAAGTGTGTTTAAGTGACTTCTAAGAAGATAATGTTGAGAGAATATACATTTTCCTTCGTGAGAGTTATTTGAGCTTTAGAGCAGGATTCATAAACAGTACTTATATATGAGTACCTCTCTCATTTTATAGTCTCACACTTGTATCCTATATTAATTCCGAGCTAAGTTTCAGTTTTACTATAAACAAATTTGCGTAAGGTATTATTCTGTCTATTGGGGAACCGCGGTACAGCTGTTATAACTGAATTGTGTATGTAACTGTCGTTGATAAAACCATTGTTCTTAGGGAAAAAATTGTGTTTTACGGGAAATATGACTGAACACAAGATAAGATGGTATAAAAAAAAAGGAATTTCCTCCATTTCTTATTTATTTATGACAAAAAAAATATATATGTGCCTACCTAATCAGACTTTTATGCTTTTTCCATTATGCCGATCGGTATCCTTTATTTACTTGTACAATTTCATAACGAGCAGAATTTATGCTCCATGCTGACTCACCTCTAAATTCTGCTGTTATTTTTACCTCATCCTCAATGGCTAATGTAGGATATGTTTCACTAAACTGTTTGAAAACCTTTAAATAATTAATTTATCGCCGATTTTCAATTGTTTTCCTTTCCGATGTTTAAAAAAATTCTACAGAGGCGGCCTTTTTGAAACAACTGAAATTCCAACGTATTCTGCATTTCGTATGCATAAGAATAAAACAATGCTTATTTCATTTATTGAAATTGTAGTAATGTATTTAAAGATTCTCACATGTAAATTACATGGATATGTGCTAGATAGCGTATTTTGATTGTTTTATGTCCTTTATTTCGAGTGTTAGATAGCGCTTGAAGGTAAAACTGTTATTCGACCAATGAAAATGCAATGGTGAGTTTACTTTACAACTGCAACTTGGTTCGGAATAATGCGAATGTCTTTAACCACTTAAGGTTAAACTCATGATAGCAAGATCAACAATATATATATATATATATATACAGTGTTCTCGCGACATCTAGTAATAATGGAGAGCATAATACATATATAAGAAAAATAAGTGTTTGAATTGGATTCGCCTGGTAGTGTAATGGATATCTCGCTGAGGTACAGACTCAGAGATCCGGGTTCGAATCCCGTCCAGACATTTACTTTTCTTATCATACCATATATATATATGTTTTAATTTGTTGAGTTCTGTAAAGCACATACGAATATATGATGATGATAAATGTAGTAAATAGTAAATTCAGAATTGTAATGTTTACCTGGCAATCCTCAAAGTTCGTATTGTACCCCATCACAGTTTTCTCCATGCACTTTTCATTTGTTGAAGGGAAACGGTATTGGGTTTTAAATGCACTACTAGAGTAAGTAAAGGGATCCCCCTGTAAGTCTTAGGAGTTCCTTGGGATAGTACAAGGTTAAGGCTCATATTTTTCTAGACAGCCGAGTTGGCAGCCCTGCATGACAGCTGCCTTTATTTCCAGAACAAGCTTCTCTTAGTCATTTCCGTTAGAGGCTGAGTCGACCCAAGGGCCATGATGCCGCCATAAGGTTTTACGTCAGTTTCAAATTTCTAACCGCACCGGGGCTCGAACCTCCAACCTTCCGGCTTGTAGCGTATTGTCTTATCCAACTACGCTGAGACATCCCCCTTGTACTAGTAGTACAGTGCTAATTTCAATTCTCGCAGAGCCAGTCTCTCCGGATTACTAAATTGCTTTCGTTTTGGCATAGTTATCATAAGTTATGCCACGAGTGATTTCCAATTTATGTAGAGGATTTGGAAATCAAGAGTGGTATTTGTTAGGACTATTTAACGAATAAAATTAAGCTGTTTACTCACAAATCATTATTTAAATATAGTTATTTTAAAATATTTATATATTTAATGTAAATGGCGATGTTTGAAAACAAATGAGGAATGTTTGGTTAGTTTCATTTGTTCATCCACTGCAACTAGATCATATTATTTTTTGTCAAATAGGATCGAAATATTGTAAGAATGCACCCTAGTGGAGAAAAAATTAAACACATCAAACTGTATATTATAAACAACTTTATATGTTATTAATTATTTTTAGGAAACAAATCTGTAAAATCATTATTTAAAAACACAATTGTTGAACACACAATTAACAAATGTGTAGTCCGAAGGAATCTATTCATTATTTGCTATATTCAACGTATTTGTTCGAGAGTCAGTCACTGCAAAATAATGCTCTCATCTGTTCAGAGTATTAAAAAGGAGGAGATTGCTTTAATATGATATAAGTAGATAAATATCGAGGTGAAACACGATTGTGATTGGTTGTAAAACAAAATTCATTGATACGTGATTGGTCATTGACTCCGATTTGGGGCATGAGTTGAATAATCATTCTAAACTTTTAATACATTATTCGCTAAAACAATAAATTGATCGTAATAACCGATCACTGCTTCCTGGATCGAAAATAAAGTACCATCATTGCACTTTACCATGTCTCTAGTCATTATAAGTGCTTGCATTTTGAACAAATATAAGTTTTGTCATCAAATATAAAATCATGTAAGTGATTGCTTACTGTAGGTAACCACTTAAGGGTATCGTTTATATATGAATGGTTCAGAGAACAAGTAAATCAAGTTTAAAACTGTGCTAACCCTATTTCATGAAAAAAGAAAAACGATAACTCTAACACACTGACACTTATGAATACATAGGTTCATGGCCGCGCGGACATATGCTCTCTACACTTCCCTATCTGGAGCTAATGTTTTCCAATATTCTACTTCCCTCAAATCATGGTTAATATTATTCTCCCATCTTATTCTTCGTCTACCAACTGGACGTTTTCCCATTGGTTTTCCTACAAGAAGCTTCCATGTCCCTCTTCCCAATTCGTGCCACATGTCCCATCGCAGTGAACGAATAATGTAAAGCTTCCTGATTCCTGACTACCTTCTCCTGGATATCTAACTTCCTGTGAAGTGACTGTATCCAAGGGTGATTTATCTAATTCCTGCGTTAATTTTTCTAGTGCCCCACTACTACATAATGCCCTAACACTGCATGCTCCTAGGAACATGTCCCTGTGTTTGAGCCTTTGTCATTGATTCCCTGAAGTAGTCCCCGCCCGGTGACCGAATGAGGGACTATTTTATCTCCGGAAAATTTACTCCAATGGAACCCATGTTCGCGTTTCTTGACGTTGTATTTTTACGGTGAAAGATCGTTGCTCTTTCGATGAAAGTACTTTTTCGCCTGTCTTATCGCGTTCGACCTGCCCGGCATTGGGTAACCCTTTCGGCAGCAATGCTACCGCAAGCATAGCTCTCGGGGTCATTTAAGGTCGTAAGGCACTCCACCACAGGATAAACATATCATGGAAAAAATTACTATTGGAATAATTTTAACTAGATTTAACCATAACCACAGTTTAAGTATACATGTAAAATATAATTGCAAACAGAGTTTTAAATTATTCATTAGAACAATTTTTGGGTTAATAACTTAATATTTTGTTTTTGCTGAACTTGGTTTACTTGTCCTCTCAACCAGCCATATACGTATTGCTATGAATTTGGCTCTTTTAGACGTGTTCCTATTTGCGAAATTTTCTTTAGAATAAATATGTATATTTTCTTCTGAACGCTTGGCTATTCCAATGGTTTTTATTATACAAAGTGCAGAAGTTTGTTTTTATTGCAAGACTGTCCGTTGGGAAGTAGATGATTTCATTCATTTGATGATATGTATGTTTACCCCCAGGCGGCGTGGCCTGTTTTCTGCAAATTAAATTAACATGCACTTTGACACATGCACTGTGACCTCACAGTGAACATTTTAAAGTCATTTCAAATAGTTTATTTCAATTACTGACGGCTGCTTTCTTATCATGTTTCACAAAATAATTCATCACATAATCAAGAAAATCTTCTCTAAATAACATAAACTAATGGTTATAGAATAAATATAATTGAAGTCCTTCTCTTCATAAAAAAATAAGTTTTTCATAGTTCCCCTGTTAAAGAGCATTTTCACATCAAGCGCAGAGGCCCAGATGTATATGATCGGTAGGGACAAATTGTGCAGGGTATGGAGGTTTTCTGTCCTCATGTTTTGAATATATGAGTGGATTGTGTGTCTTGTCTTAAATGTTCCTGCTGTCTCGGAGTTGGCCTTAGTATTGAGCTGCTCACTTATGAGGTCGAATTAGTATGTGTTATCCAGAGTTTCATTCTGAAAGGTCTTATTCTTGACTATTTAACTCATGCCCCAAATGGGAGTCAATGACCAATCACGTTTCAATGATTTCTGTTTTACAACCAATCAGAGTCGTGTTTCACGAAATATTTATCAGTGTTATATTTACCATATTAAAGAAAGCTCCTCCTTTTTAATATTCTGAACAGGTCTGACCATTATTTTGCAGTGACTGAGCCTGTGAGAAATACGGCTACCAGATTGTATATATAGTGCACATAGCGCTTGCAGGAGTTAATATAAAACATTTGTAGCAATTTATTATACCACCAAAAAAAGAAACCACTGTTTGCACTTTCTTAAATGTATTTTTCCCAGGTAATAATCCAGAAAAATATAATTGTCATATTTACATCATACGACATCAGAAATGAATTAATATACAGTTTGATGTGTTTCATTTTTTCTCTACTAGAGAGCATTCTTACAATATTGCGTTCCTTTGGCAATAAATAGTATAATCTTGTAGCAGTGATAAACAAAAGAAGCAGATGAAGCGTACCTATCGTTTCTCATTTGTTTTCAAACATCGCCGTTTACATTAAATATATAAATATTTTAAAGTAACTATAGTTAAATAATGATTTGTGAGTAAACAGCTTAATTTTATTCGTTAAATAGTCCTAACAAATGCCACTCTTGATTTCCAAATTCTCTAGATAAATTGGAAATCACTCGTGGCATTACTTATGAAAGGCTAAGAAGCGAGGGATACGTGAATTTACCTATAGAAGGGAGTGGCTAAGTAAAAGAGAAATTATTATGTTCATGATTATTATTTTATTCATTATTGTTATTATTTTCATTATTATTATTATTATTATTATTATTATTATTATTATATTCATTATTATTGTTGTTATTATTGTTGTTATTATTGTTGTTATTGTTGTTGTTATTGTTGTTGTTATTATTGTTGTTATTATTGTTGTTATTATTGTTGTTATTATTGTTATTATTATTATTATTATTATTATTATTATTATTATTCATATTCATTGTCCACCGTTGTGGTCTCGGAGTAGCGTCGCTGCCTCTTAAGCAGCGGATTCGATCTCCGGTCGGGGCAAATTTCCCGAATGTTTTTTTTTCTTTTTTTCGCGATTTTTCCTTATCTGTAAGACTAATGTCAGGAAACGTTGAGGCTCAAACGGTCCCGAACACCCTTCTTGCCATCATAATCATCAATATCATATTCGCCATGTTTAGTATGAATATGTGTGTGAATTATCTGTTACGTTTTTAATGTTGTGATACCTTGGAGGAGGCTCTGACTTTGAGCTGATCACTCATTCGGGGAGGCCCTCCATGTTCTTGTGTTGTCAAAAAAAGTATGTGATATGATCGCACAGTTTAAAATCATTCCCCCTACAGTCGCCCCCTGTAAGGCCCTGTTTGCGCGTGTGGCATGTAAAACATACCTGTAAGGTGAGAGGTTAGACAGTTTATTGAGTGGATTTATTATTATTATTATTATTATTATTATTATTATTATTATTATTATTATTATTAATATTAATATTATTATTATTAATATTATTATTATTATTATTATTATTATTAATGATTTATAATCGATTTCATTATTAGCATTATCAATATTTTTCTGAATTTGATAATATGGAACTGATTCCTTCGGGCCTGAGGAGTCGGTGCTTTGATAGCTATAGACTATTATTCCACTCAATACTTCAATAATTCGTTGTATATCACAGTTGAGGTTATGTAATAAAATATTAAAATAAGTACCTGATATATCTGTCGTCCTCAATTAAAAAGAATGTCTGTTGTAAAAAAGTTCTCAAGTAGTTAAAATCATGTAGGCCTTTCAGAAACATGTTCCATGTTCGGTATGTTATTTGGTACCAAATACAGGGTATCTCTAAAATCATTACCCATTTCCATGAAATCATCACTTTTTTTCTTTTCTTTGCATACACGTTTCGCATAGTGCAATATGTTTAGCACGGAATAACGGGTTGCCATTAGTTGTGCACGGATACGGTATGTTATTTGGTGCCAAATACAGGGTATCTCTAAAATCATTACCCATTTCCATGAAATCATCACTTTTTTTCTTTTCTTTGCATACACGTTTCGCTTAGTGCAATATGTTTAGCACGGAATAACGGGTTGCCATTAGTTGTGCACGGATACGGTATGTTATTTGGTGCCAAATACAGGGTATCTCTAAAATCATTACCCATTTCCATGAAATCATCACTTTTTTTCTTTTCTTTGCATACACGTTTCGCTTAGTGCAATATGTTTAGCACGGAATAACGGGTTGCCATTAGTTGTGCACGGATACGGTATGTTATTTGGTGCCAAATACAGGGTATCTCTAAAATCATTACCCATTTTCCATGAAATCATCACTTTTTTTTCTTTTCTTTGCATACACGTTTCGCTTAGTGCAATATGTTTAGCACGGAATAACGGGTTACCATTAGTTGTGCACGGATACGGTATGTTATTTGGTGCCAAATACAGGGTATCTCTAAAATCATTACCCATTTCCATGAAATCATCACTTTTTTTCTTTTCTTTGCATACACGTTTCGCATAGTGCAATATGTTTAGCACGGAAGAACGGGTTACCATTAGTTGTGCACGGATACGGTATGTTATTTGGTGCCAAATACAGGGTATCTCTAAAATCATTACCCATTTCCATGAAATCATCACTTTTTTTCTTTTCTTTGCATACACGTTTCGCTTAGTGCAATATGTTTAGCACGGAAGAACGGGTTACCATTAGTTGTGCACGGATACGGTATGTTATTTGGTACCAAATACAGGGTATCTCTAAAATCATTACCCATTTCCATGAAATCATCACTTTTTTTCTTTTCTTTGCATACACGTTTCGCTTAGTGCAATATGTTTAGCACGGAAGAACGGGTTACCATTAGTTGTGCACGGATACGGTATGTTATTTGTGCCAAATACAGGTATCTCCAAAAATCATTACCCATTTCATGAAATCATCACTTTTTTTTCTTTTCTTTGCATACACGTTTCGCTTAGTGCAATATGTTTAGCACGGAAGAACGGGTTACCATTAGTTGTGCACGGATACGGTATGTTATTTGGTGCCAAATACAGGGTATCTCTAAAATCATTACCCATTTCCATGAAATCATCACTTTTTTTCTTTTCTTTGCATACACTTTCGCTTAGTGCAATATGTTTAGCACGGATAACGGGTTACCATTAGTTTGTGCACGGATACGGTATGTTATTTTGTTGGCCAATACAGGGTATCTCTAAATCATTACCCCCTTTCCATGAAATCTCACTTTTTTTTTCTTTTCTTTGCATACACGTTTCGCTAGTGCCATATGTTTAGCACGGAAGAACGGTTACCATTAGTTGTGCACGATACGGTATGGTTATTTGGTACCAAAATACCGGGTTCTCTAAAATCATTACCCATTTCCATGAAATCATCACTTTTTTTCTTTTCTTTGCATACACTTTTCGCTTAGTGCAATATATTTAGCACGGAATAACGGTTACCATTAGTTGGTGGGCACGGATACTGTATTATTTGGTGCCAAATACAGGGTATCTCTAAATCATTACCCATTTCCATGAAATCATCACTTTTTTTCTTTCTCTTTGAATACACGTTTCGCAAGTGCAATATGTTTTAGCACGAAAGAACGGGTTACCATTATTTGTGCACGGATACGGTATGTTATTTGGTGCCAAATACAGGGTATCTCTAAAATCATTACCGCATTTCCATGAAATCATCACTTTTTTTCTTTTCTTTGCATACACGTTTCGCTTTAGTGCAATTATGTTTTAGCACGGAAGAACGGGTTACCATAGTTGTGCACGGATACGGTATGTTATTTGGTACCAACATACAGGGTATCTCTAAAATCATTACCCATTTCCATGAAATCATCACTTTTTTTCTTTCTTGGCATACACGTTTTCGCTTAGTGCAATATGTTTAGCACGGAAGAACGGGTTACCATTAGTTTGTGCACGGATACGGTATGTTATTTGGTACCAAATACAGGGTAATCTCTAAATCATTACCCATTCCATGAAATCATCACTTTTTTTTCTTTTCTTTGCTACACGTTTCGGCATAGTGCAATATGTTTTAGCACGGAAGAAACGGGTGTACCATTAGTTGTGTCACGGATACGGTATGTTATTTGGTGCCAATACAGGGTATCTCTAAAATCATTACTCCATTTCCCAAAATTTGAAAAAAATCATCCTTTTTTTTCTTTTCTTTGCATACACGTTTTCGCTTAGTGCAATATGTTTAGCACGGAAGAACGGGTTACCATTAGTTGTGCACGGATACGGTATGTTATTTGTACCAAATACAGGGTATCTCTAAAAGCATTACCCATTTCCATGAAATCATCACTTTTTTTTTCTTTTCTTTGCATACACGTTTCGCATAGTGCAATATGTTTAGCACGCAAGAACGGTTACCATTAGTTGGCACGGATACGGTATGTTATTTGGTGGGCCAAATACAGGGTATCTCTAAAATCATTACCCATTTCCATGAAATCATCACTTTTTTTCTTTTCTTTGCATACACGTTTCGCATAGTGCAATATGTTTAGCACGGAAGAACGGGTTACCATTAGTTGTGCACGGATACGGTATGTTATTGGCGCAAATACAGGGTATCTCTAAAATCATTACCCATTTCCATGAAATCATCACTTTTTTTTCTTTTCTTTGTCATACACTTTCGCTTAGTGCAATATGTTTAGCACGTGAAGAACGGGTTACCATTATTTTTGTGCACGGATACGGTTATGTTAATTTGGTACCAAATACAGGTAGCTCTAAAATCATTACCCATTTCCATGAAATCATCACTTTTTTTCTTTTCTTTGGCATACACGTTTCGCATAGTGCCAATATGTTTTAGGCACGGAAGAACGGGTTACCATTAGTTGTGCACGGATACGGTATGTTATTTGGTGGCCAATACAGGGTATCTCTAAAATCATTACCCATTTTCCATGAAATCATCACTTTTTTTTCTTTTCTTTTTGCATACACGTTTCGCATAGTGGCAATATGTTTAGCACGGAAGAACGGGTTACCATTAGTTGTGCACGGATACGGTATGTGTTTATTTTGGTACCAAATACAGGGTATCTCTAAAATCATTACCCATTTCCATGAAATCATCACTTTTTTTCTTTTCTTTGCATACACGTTTCGCTTAGTGCAATATGTTTAGCACGAAAGAACGGGTTACCATTAGTTTGTCCACGGATACGGTATGTTATTTGGTACCAAATACCGGGTACTCTAAAATCATTACCCATTTCCATGAAATCGATCACTTTTTTGTCTTTTCTTTGCATACACGTTTTCGCATAGTGGCAATATATTTAGCACGGAATAACGGGTTACCATTAGTTGTGCACGGATACGGTATGTTATTTGTGTGCCAAATACCAGGGTATCTCTAAAATCATTACCCATTTCCATGAAATCATCACTTTTTTTCTTTTCTTTGCATACACGTTTCGCTTAGTGCAATATGTTTAGCACGGAAGAACGGGTTACCATTAGTTGTGCACGGATACGGTATGTTATTTGGTACCAAATACAGGTATCTCTAAAATCATTACCCATTTCCATGAAATCATCACTTTTTTTCTTTTCTTTGCTTGATACAACGTTTCGCTTAGTGCAATATGTTTAGCACACGGAAGAACGGGTAACATTAGTTGTGCACGATACGGTATGTTATTTGGTATCCAAATACAGGGTATCTCTAAAATCATTACCCATTTCCATGATAATCACACTTTTTTTTTTCTTTTCTTTGCATACACGTTTCGCATATGCAATATGTTTAGCACGGAAGAACGGTTACCATTAGTTGTGCACGGATACGTGTGTTATTTGGTGCCAAATACAGGGTATCTCTAAAATCATTACCCATTTCCATGAAATCATCACTTTTTTTCTTTTCTTTGCATACACGTTTCGCTTAGTGCAATATGTTTAGCACGGAAGAACGGGTTACCATTAGTTGTGCACGGATACGGTATGTTATTTGGTACCAAATACAGGGTATCTCTAAAATCATTAACCCATTCCATGAACATCCATCTTTTTTTTCTTTTCTTTGCATACACGTTTCGCATAGTGCAATATGTTTAGCACGGAAGAACGGGTTACCATTAGTTGTGCACGGATACGGTATGTTATTTGGTGCCAAATACAGGGTATCTCTAAAATCATTACCCATTTCCATGAAATCATCACTTTTTTTCTTTTCTTTGCATACACGTTTCGCATAGTGCAATATGTTTAGCACGGAAGAACGGGTTACCATTAGTTGTGCACGGATACGGTATGTTACTTGGTGCCAAATACAGGGTATCTCTAAAATCATTACCCATTTCCATGAAATCATCACTTTTTTTCTTTTCTTTGCATACACGTTTCGCTTAGTGCAATATGTTTAGCACGGAAGAACGGGTTACCATTAGTTGTGCACGGATACGGTATGTTATTTGGTACCAAATACAGGGTATCTCTAAAATCATTACCCATTTCCATGAAATCATCACTTTTTTTCTTTTTCTTGCATACACGTTTCGCATAGTTTCGCTAGTGCAATATGTTTAGCACGGAAGAACGGGTACCATTAGTTTTGTCACGGATACGGTATGTTATTTGGTGCCAAATACAGGGTATCTCTAAATCATTAACCCATTTCCATAAATCATCACTTTTTTTTTTCTTTCTTTGCATACACGTTTCGCATAGTGCAATATGTTTAGCACGGAAGAACGGGTTACCATTAGTTGTGCACGGATAACGGTATGTTATTTGGTACCAAATACGGGTATCTCTAAAATCATTACCCCATTTCCATGAAATCATCACTTTTTTTTCTTTTCTTTGCATACACGTTTCGCTTAGTGCAATATGTTTGCACGAAAGAACGGGTACCATTAGTTGTGCACGGATACGGTATGTTATTTGGTACCAAATACAGGGTATCTCTAAAATCATTACCCATTTCCATGAAATCATCACTTTTTTTCTTTTCTTTGCATACACGTTTCGCTTAGTGCAATATATTTAGCACGGAATAACGGGTTACCATTAGTTGTGCACGGATACGGTATGTTATTTGGTGCCAAATACAGGGTATCTCTAAAATCATTACCCATTTCCATGAAATCATCACTTTTTTTCTTTTCTTTGCATACACGTTTCGCATAGTGCAATATGTTTAGCACGGAAGAACGGGTTACCATTAGTTGTGCACGGATACGGTATGTTACTTGGTGCCAAATACAGGGTATCTCTAAAATCATTACCCATTTCCATGAAATCATCACTTTTTTTCTTTTCTTTGCATACACGTTTCGCTTAGTGCAATATGTTTAGCACGGAATAACGGGTTACCATTAGTTGTGCACGGATACGCGGATTGTGATATGAAGAGAAGCAGAGCTGAATTTACCCATAATTACCGTTTAAAAACAACCCCAACTGACTTATAAACAAATTTAAGCGTACCGACTGTTGGATGTGTGCGTGTGTGATGAGGCACCTCATGCACGATCACGCATATCAGAAAAAACAGCAGCAGGTTCAAATTGCGTATTGATAGTCCGAACGCATCAACGCGGGGAAAACGCTCAGTAGGGAGTGAAAAAGTCCATCGCAACACTGTATGGGAAAAATTCTAGAAAAAAAACGTTTCCTATCTCGTGCGTGTGATTTATTGAATCGTATCATAGAAGCAGTAAACTTTTTTACAGTTTAAATGTTATGGTCTACATTTCGTTTCACAGCTGAAGATGGAGTGTGTGTTTTCACCTAGATGGCGGTCATGTAGAAAGACAGTAGAAAATGTGTAAAACTTCACAATAACATTGATTTTTCAAGCATTGTCTTCCATCTTTGATATAGATTAGTGACTTTAGAGACACTCTGTATTATTAGATACCAAATGACAAGTCGAAGATGGAACATGTTTCTAAAAGGCCTTTAACCACTTGAATTTTTTTTAAAAGAGAAATTGAATTTAGTTGAGGACAGGTACTTATTTTGATATTTTAACATTTTATTCTTCACTGTCAGTCAAATGCATAAAAAATTTGGGATAAAATAGCTGTAGGCGTATAACGGTATGTAAATCATACCAAACAATAATATTTTTCACTTTGTGGTCAAGTTAATTTAATATTGGATATACAGTTAAGAGCTCGTGCAGCTTTGTGCTTTGTCACTCTGATCAAAATAAGAAAATGTTAGCTCTGTTCTGTGAAATATAATGAAACTGTGTCGCCATCTGATAATGACCTCCATTATTTTTCTCCATGGACACGCATTCTTGTGACGCACTAACGTATACAGAAAGTCATGGACAAGGGTCGCAGACTTTATAGATTATAATGCAACCAATTGCCTATTTAAATTGGTCTTTAGTTCGTTTGGACATCAACTTATTATTTTTTCAATATTGCAATGATTTAGTTCCTTATCACTAACTCAGAACTTATGACCGCAACTGTGTCAGCATGTCAAAATAGCATATCCGGGATTCCGTATTCAATTCCTAGCTATACCTTAGATTTTTTGGAAGACTGCATAACAGTGAGCTACATGATTATTATAGGAAATAATAAGAATAGTTAGGTCTCATAGGCAGGACACGTGGTACGAATGTGGAATGAAAGAGTGGCATTGAAGCTTCTTGTAGAAAAACAGAGGGAAAACGCACAGTTGGTAGACCGGTAATGAGACGGAAAATAGCATTAACCATAATTTGAGGGAAGTAGATTATACAGGGGATGATTAGCTGAGAATAGGAATGTGTGGAGAGCTTATGTCCACGCGGCCATGAACCTATGTGTTCGAAAGTGCCAGTGAGTTAGTTATCATAGAAATTTTAAATCGATATAGCACTTGGGACTGGGACCACTCAGCTTCGTGGGGACAATTGAGTAGCTGCTTGATATGAAAAGTAGAGAAATCTGGTTTAGAAAAGTGGAACTAGATTGAGGGACTACGTCACACTAACCATGTGATTACCTGTAATATTTCATGCTAGACAGTGGCAAAAATCATTTCAGTCGGCAGTGGCTCTTCGGAGGGTCGTCCACGGACTTGATTAAATTTTAATTTAGGAATTCATAACTAGCGTACATTTAATAATACAGTATTGACCCGTTTATAAATTTACTCGAGTTCAAATAAAATATCCACAGTTCGACAGCTGGGAAGACAGTCGGTCGCTGTAGCGTAGTCAGACCTTGCGCTCCCGCGACTCGAGTTCGATTTCCGGCGGGATGAGGGATTTTAAATTTGCACCTTGGAACTGGGTGTAAGTCATGTCATATTGTTTATATGTGTGAATAAGCAAATATATATTTAGACAACTAGTTACAGAAGCAGAGGTTTAGTAACGAGATGCTCAAGTTAAACACGGCTGAAGGGAGAGCAGCGAGTTACTAAACCTAATTTTGTAAAGTGTTGTCTACAATATTTTATCTACGTTCAGAGTATTTTAGTATATGTTGTATATTTAGTATACTGGTGCGGCATAAATAAGTTAACCACTGCACATGGTTGCAAGGGTTGAAACTGAGGTTTGAATACGAGACCTTAAGAATATAATCTCAAACACTACTACGCCTCATGGGATAGTGGTCAGCGTTTCTGACTACTGTTCATGAGGCCCAGGTTCGATTCCTGGTCAAACCATAGGAATTTTTCCTTAAAGGGGATTATTCCTGTGATTGCCCATGGTCTGGAATTTAGGTTAAGAACTCTCCTGGTGCTTCATCCATCATATCATTCGGGCAACGTAACTCCGCCCCAACTTCAGAAGTGGGTTACAATTACGCCAATGCCAGGAGAGAACGCCAGAAATGTCGAAATGACAACGTGGGGCATTGAATTAAAAAAAAAGCAAGGCACTGCGCTACAAGCCAGAAGGTCGAGGGTTCGAGTCCCGTTGAGGTCAGGATTTTTAAATTGCCCCAAACCCTGCGGCGGCACCATGGTCCTGGGGTAGACTCAGCCTCTAACTGAAATGAGTACCAGACGCTTGTTCTGGGAATAAAGGCGGCCGTTACGCACGGCTGACAACCAGGCTGACAACCAGGCTGACATCAAGTGCCGATTGTCCAGAAAAAGTGGGAGCCTCAACCTCCCACTACCCCAAAGACCTCATGAGGCCTGTAGTGGGATCACTTTTCTTTGCTACTAAGCAGTATACCCTAGTTTGGACCAATCTATTTCTCCCCCCTCCCTTGCAACCATGACTTATGCCACACCATTGTATTTAATGAAATTGATGGGCTTTGGAGGAGAAAAAAAAGACAAATCAAGAAACACTGTTGTTATATTGTATCAATTGTCATTAGAGTGTATTTTACGTTTTGTTAAACCTGTATTTTATGTTTTGATAGCCTGTTTTGTTAGAATATAAAGTATAGGTTTTGTTGCGTAGTAACAACGAACTAAAGCGTCACTGATTGTTATAATAGTTGATAAAATGTTTAAAAGAAAGTAGGACACGTTTTGAAAGCAATGTGAGAGAAAGAAAGCCCAGAAAAAAAAACATGGCCATCATAAAACAGCAGAAAATACCCCAGGGAGTCTTGTGAATAAGTGACGCAACCCCTTAATGTTGAATTGCATTTTCTTAACCGGATTTTACTATCCCTTATATCAAGAGAGTGCTAAGTTGTCCCCAGGAGTTTAGCGGATCGTTCCATACCGTAACAACATATGGATCGAGAAAAATTCCAGTCTAAATTGTAAATCCAATACTGAAACTATAGAATACTGTCCACCATAGACGCTGTCTCCAAACGGTATTAACATTAATAATTCAAATAGGTTTTAATAATTTAGTAATAAAATGTTGGTCTTTTAAAGCAAAAATAAGTGTTTCTTCTAGAACTTCAAAGAGGAAACCTTTCTTTTCATAAGACTCCAAAACGTATATTTTATATACACTACTCCTTGAAATTAAATCAATTCTCTTCGTTTTCGAATCCTTCATTCTTAATGTCATTGATTTTCTGTAGTTTTTACAATAATAATTATTGTTATATATTAATATTTCTACAGTACAACGCATCTAGTTTCATTTTCGATTCATGAAAAACTGTTACTTGATTAAATTATATAAAATAGTTATATTTAGGGTACTTGTAAATCATTCCCAAGGGAGAGTCCTTCACTGTACACTCGGAATTCTTCACTCTTTTCTGCACATGGTATTTTTTTTATGTACCGGTAATCGATTTAATCTTCTTCCCCGGTCATTTGTTTTGTCCATCATTCCTTTAAATTCATTCTTCAACAGGTAGTTTCTTGTTAGCCAGTGACCCAGCCAACTTCTGTACCTCTTCTTTATTATTTCCATCATCATTCTTCTTTTACCGACTGTGAGTAGTATAACATATTCACAAAGTTTACATCATCACAGAAAATAGTTTTATTATGATTATTCCACAGTACAATGGTTCTACTTCAACCCAAAGTAATTTGTCGCCAAGTATGTCTGTCTAATGCATCTTCGGCTATTATGTCCCACCGTGCAACCTGTGAACATTCGATCGAAGAATAAGTGACTGCTAACGTGATGTTCGCCAATGTGATAACACGTTCCCGCTAGAGCCAATTGCCAAATGTTTAGTTAGATATGAGGGGATTCTATCCTAGGAGTCACCTATATTGGTGGACTCGTTAGGGAGAGAAAATGGGCAAGTTAGTGTACACCAGATTACTTAACGTTAACTTGTTTGTTAGTGGGGTTTTGTGAGTAGTTGGCTACACTGTCTGATCAATGACTAATACATATTTTACATTGCAAATATGGTGATTTAAGTTACTTTGAACTCAACTTCTCACTTTATTTTGAAGCATTTCTTATGTTCTTTTGGAAAAAATCAACACACACACACAGACACACACACACACACACATATATATATATATATATGTGTGTGTGTGTGTGTGTGTGTGTGTGTGTTTCTCCTAGATACCATAACAATAATTTGTGTGTATTTCCGTTATTTTATTTCAATTTATATAGGTGGCATGGTAGCATAGAATCCTCCGCATCTTCTTTTTATGGCATTTTCTGTTTTCTCCTTTGCCATTGGCTGATGGAATTGTATTCCAGTCCTTAGGTTGGGGCACCTGGAAGGCCGAGTTTACGTTACACCGATGATATGATGGGTGATTAAATGATAATGAAACGCCAGGAGAATCTTTAACCTATGCTTAACCTAAATTCGAGACCATGGACAACCACAGGAATAATTCCCTCTAAAGAAAAATTCCTATGGTCTGACAGCGAATCGAGCCCGGGACCTCATGAGCTGTAGTCAGGAACGCTGACCAATAGCCCAGGGGGAGGGTCTCCCTAAGAATTACTGCTTCCATAATTTTTATTCCATCCATTATTTTGATCTACCTCTTCCCTTTCCGTACTCGTCTCCCATTTTAAGGACCTTCTGTGTTATTCTAATCTCTTCCATTCGTATGATGTATCCAGACCAACTCCAAGTTTTCCTTCAAGGTTTCTAATTATGTTCCTTTTTCGATCTACATAATTTCTCATATTGTATTTTTCCTGATTTTTTCCGTCTTGAACTTCGTGTCGAGCGCATCAAAAAAAATCCTTATTTATAATATATTTTTTCTACTGCTGCCTGCTTGCTGCTGCTACTACTACTACAACCTTACTACAACTAAAACTACTACAACCTGCCTACTAATAATATTGATAATAATAATAGTTAAGATGATTAATTATTTATTTGTATACACAATTTTTAATGTTTACACATCTTTCTGTGCCTCTAAAGTTTCATTTTTTCTTCTCCACTCGTCTCTATCCTTCCACTCCATGCCCTCCAGCTCTCTTGTTTCTCATTACAGTTAGTTCCTTGCATCCACGAGTTTGTTCGAGGTCTTCCTTTTCCTTCTTATAGCAGGTTTGGACACCATTCCAATGTTTTCGGGTGGTAACCTTTATTCTTTTATTCGTCGGCACATGCCCCCATAACAATTTAATTGCTTTTATATTATATAATCTACTATTGAGTATCAAAATAATCATTTCTTTGTATGACTACTTGTGATTTTTTTTATAAGTTTTGAACATCTTATGTCTAATAATAAGTGGTAAATATTGTTTACCTCGTTCGCAGCGGTCTCGGGCTTGATCCCCGGTAGGGACAAGTTTCCTGGATGAGTTTTTTTTCAGGGATTTCCTGTCCTATTACAACGTTTGATCCAAATCGTCCAGAACATTAAATTTGGCCCATTATAATTTACTATACCGATATTCGCCGTTTTTTTTAGTATGAATTTACAGGTGAATGGTGTTGCCTTGTTCTTAAGTCTTCGTTGATGTCTCGAAAGTGGCTCGCTGATTGAGCTGATTTCTCATTTGGTGCCTTGTGTGGTCAAATACGTATGTATATGATGCAAGTTTCACTGTAAGATGATCTTGCAGAAGATTTCCGGGCTGTTGGCCGTGGTCTTGAGACTTGTAGATTCCCCAACGTTTCGCCAGAGACTGACGTCCGGCATTCTCAAGGGTTGTCAAGATGCCGGACGCAGTCTCTGGCGAAACGTTCGGGGAACTACAAGCATCAAGACCACGGCCAAACACCCCGGAAATCTTCTGCAAAGATCACTCATTAGTAACTACGGCCGTGAAAAGTCTAAGTCAATATTATTTCACTGTAAGGACTGGGCTGCGAGGAGCATGAAAAGAAGAGAGTTTAAAGTAAGAGTAGAAAGAAAGAAAAGAAAGGAAGGAAGAAGAAGAAAGAAAGAAAAGACAAGAAAAGAAAGAAAGAGAAAAAGAAGAAAGAAAGAAAGAGAAGAAGACAAGAAAGCAAGAAGTCGAAAGAAAGAAGGAGAAAGAAAGAAAAGAAAGAAAAGAAAAAAGAAATAAGAGAAAGAAAAGAAAGAATACGGAAGAGAAGAAAGAAAGAAAGGACAACTGCAATAATGATGATTATAGTAATTTTATTTATAATTGTTAATGAGAAGCTACAAAGAGTAAGTATTAGACCGCGGAATTGAAACAAGAGAAGGCTGGATTGTTGGCAAGCAAGAGGAATGACTATAACTGGCCTCTGTTAGAAAGTTCTGCTGAATCTGAGGAGATGGACCTTTTTTTTTCTCATTTCGTTTTGGCTCCATGAATTTTATGGCATTGCAGCGTTTCTCTTTTTATAACAACTTCTGTTATATCGTCACACCAACATTGCTCACGATATCCAGTTATTTTTGTATTTATACCACGCAGAGTATATTTTTATTAATGACTGCAACTTGAATACTCGCACATCCCTGTCTGCCTTTTATCCGCCCTTATCTATCTATACGGTCTGTGTTTATCTGCATATCGATCTATCTGCATATATTTTTTATTTGCATTTATCCCTTTTCTTATCCGTGACTGGTCTTTTTATCTGTCGTGTGCCTAAACCTTTACCTACATACCCATCTATTTATTTATCTATATATATATAACAGGGTGTTTCAGAATAAGTATTACAGACTTCTAGGGGTTGTACAGGGGATTTGGATAAGGGACCCATGTCCGATCACCATTTCGATGTAATAGGTTTGAAGATCGAAACACAATGGCTTGTGTGTGTGTGTTGTGTTTCCGAGTAAGTATTACAGGCTTCTATGGGTTATAGAGGGGACTTAGTAGATACAGTTTAGATTAGGAACCCATGTCCGGAAACGTACCATTTCGATGTAAAATAAGTTTGAAGATCGAAACACAATGGGCTTGTGTGTGTGTCTTGTGTTTCAGAGTAAGTATTACAGGCTTCTATGGATTACAGAGGGGACTTAGTAGATACAGTTTTGATAAGGAACCCATGTCCGGAAACGTACCATTTCGATGTAAAATAAGTGTGAAGATCGAAACACAATTGGCTGATATCGTGTGTCGACAGTCAGTTCTGCTGAGTCAGCGTTCACGTCAGTTGACAGTCAGTCATTGAGCAGTACAGGACGAGATAGTACAAGATGGTCGAATATACATTTGAAGAGTACATTGAGATGTTGATATTTTACGGACATGGGTTCCTTATCAACACTTTGTCTACTAAGCCTCCTCTACAACCGCTAGAAGTATGTAATACTTATTCTGAAACACCCTATATATATATATATATATATATATATATATATATATATATATATACACTTCCATCCATCTACTGTTCTCCCAGAGAAAATAGGAATGCGGGAAAGCAGGAAACAGCCGAATGCCATGCGGTTATAGATTGTACTGCACACTTCGAAAATAGTTTTGCATTGTGTTGTAAGCACAATTAAAAATAAAATAATATAACATTTAATGCTAATTATTATCAGATTAATACAATTAATGTGTTCATTAGACTTGTTTTATAAATCACGATAGCAGGAATCTGTACCAACTGATATAATTTGTCACGGATAGTACAAACATTCGCCACGTCATCAATAGCAAATGGTATTCAGGGAATACACCTGTATATAAAGTGAACATCCCCTTGCCACACTTTAGCGTCATCACCGCGCGGAGATTTTTTTTTCTCTGGGCCATTAGTACCTAACTACCTCATTCCTACCTCATTCCTTTGTTTATCCGTTCCCTTCGTAAGAACTTTTAAATGCCTCATTACCCTGAGAATGTTTTCCTTCGGAAGGAACGGAGAGACCTGGATCTCATGACGTAGATATGTGCACGAAATAGAGCTTAAGCCTGAAATAAGAGACCTCTGTGCAATGTGTTGGCATTTTCACGCCAATTTACGACCCTAATGATGCATCCGAGCCCTTAAATCGATCTTCATTAAATTTTACAAACGTGCTCCACTCCTCCTGGGACTTACAGAGGCACGGCATATCGGGAGAGGATTCTGGACTCTGAATCACGTAATTTATTAAGCGGCTCAGTTTTCTTGAGTTAAAATTTGCGAGGCGGTAGGAAGAGACGTTTAGTATTTTTATTTTTACTTTTTTAAAAATACGTATACGACTGTTTTGAACTTTAATGCTGCTAGATAACATTATACAGTTTTTTCCCAAATGACCCAGGTTGTCATTTCCACATTTCTGGTGTCCTCGCCTGTACTTGTAATCCATTTCTGTGGTCGGGGCGCGTGGAAGGCGGGTCTACGCTGCCCCGATGATATGAGAGTTGATGATGATGGTAATGATGCGACAGGAGAGGCTTTAAACTAAACTTAATCTTCTTCTTGTATACCCATGTTTTCCTTAACAGAGATTTAGGCGCTCTCCCCCTACAGGGAAGAATTTGAACCATACTAATTTAATTACACTTGTTTTTGTATAGATGTCATTTGAGTGGTCCGTGGTCAGCGTTCCGCCCCATACTGACATCTAGGAAACCAAGGTAGTACTAGGACGGGAAAAATCGGTAAATTGTGCTTAGATGACTTTTCATTCAGGCTTAAGGATCTTTTACGAGCCTGAAAATCTTCAGACTCGGGACCCACGGCTTAAAGTCCCTCCCGGACGACTTGTTCCTTGGATTTTTCCATCCTAAAAAAATCCATCGACTCCGGCCGGGTTTGAACCCGCGACCCTCGGGACTAGAGGCAAGGAGCATAACCACTAGTCCACCGCGGCCAATACTAAACTTAATCTAATTAGGCGAATATGATATTGACGATATTGATGGCCAGATAGTGTTCGGAGACTGTTTGAGCCTTAAAGTTTCCTGGAATTTATCTTACAGGGGAGGCAAAACCCCGAAAAAAACCTCATCCAGGAACACTGTCCCGACCGGGGATCGAACCCGGGCCCGTTGCGTGGCAAGGCAGCACGCTACCTCGAGGCCACAGCGGTGAAGATATACGAAAATGTTAACTTTCTTAATTATGGTTTGCTTGCACATTTGCATAGGGTGGACCGCTCGAATGGACCTAATTTCAATTGCTTGTTACTGGCAAACGGTTGAAGATAGAAACTTAAAACAACGTTCATAGTACAGAAAAACTCACCAAGTTTCGAATCCTGTCGGTAGATGGCACAAAGATACGTTTCTCGTTCTTAGATTTAATTGTTTGTGAAAATGGCGACTCCGCAGATGAAAGCGCAAGCTGTTTTGTGGTATGCGGAGTTTAAATCAATCATTAGAGTTCAAAGGGAGTTCCGGCGTGTGTTTAACCGTGATGCTCCAACTGCTAGAAGCATAAAGAAGTGGCGTGATACATTATTAGCTACAGGATCTGTGTTGAAGAAGCATGGTGGTGGTCGCAGAGCATCCGATGAAATGGTAGCAAATGTTCAAGCCGCATTTGAGCGAAGCCCCCGGAAGTCATTAAGAAGAGCTTCGCGGGAACTTCAAATACCAAAATCGACATTACAACGGATTGTCCACAAACGCCTCAACATGCACGCATATAAAGTGCAGTTAGTGCAACGTCTGGAGCCGAATGACATGCCGAAACGAGTGGAATTCGCCAATACGATGCTGGACCGTCTCGGCGCTGATCCTGACTTCATGACCAAGATTTTCTTCTCGGACGAAGCCACTTTCCATTTGTCAGGCAAGGTAAACCGGCATAATGTGCGGATCTGGGGATCGGAGAATCCTCACGCTATTGAAGAGCATGTTCGTGATAGTCCGAGAAGATGAATGTTTGGTGCAGTTTGTCACATAATAAGGTCATTGGACCGTTTTTCTTCGCCGAGAAAACTGTTCGTGGTACCATATATCTTGACATGCTGGAGCAGTTCTTCTTTCCACAAATTGAACAACTGCAGCCTAACATCGTTTTCCAGCAAGATGGTGCTCCTCCCCACTGGTCCAATGAAGTTCGTACGACTTTGGACAACATTTTCCCTGGCCGTTGGATTGGTAGGGGAGGACCAATCGCGTGGCCCCCGAGATCTCCCGATTTAACACCACTGGATTTCTTTCTCTGGGGCTATGTCAAAGATAAAGTTTACACCACCCCAGTCAAAGACCTTCGTGATCTTCGTGAGCGCATCATAGAGGCTATTGAGAACATTCCAGAAGACATACTCCAACGTACTTGGCAAGAAATTGTTCATCGCTTTGATATCGTCACAGTGACTGCTGGGGCTCATATAGAGATGTGGCGATCTGGATATCAAAACTTGGTGAGTTTTTCTGTAATATGAACGTTGTTTTAAGTTTCTATCTTCAACCGTTTGCCAGTAACAAGCAATTGAAATTAGGTCCATTCGAGCGGTCCACCCAGTATAATTTCATTTATGTGAGCAAGAAGGTCTATATTTAACACTTCTACAAACATATTTTTTAAACAAGATATAAATATAAAGACTACATACATAATGATCAGCTCAATGCCATGGCCACCTGTGAGACACATTTAAGAGCAATTATCCAGAAAGTGCCACATTACTAATGTTCAGGTGCTGCTGATAAAATGAATGTATTCTTGGAATCTATTCATAACAGCAGGATGAAACATTTGCTGGCAGTTTATGACGTATTCTTAATGTAATTTAACGTAGGGTTTTGTTTATTCTTCATAGTATTATGTAAATAACTTTGACCATTTCTGATAAAATTTACATTCCATTTTGTCAATTGGCAATACTGCTTGAAACGACTTTTATTTGTTTCGTTGTTACAAGTAAAAAATAACAATTTTTAAATGTTCGTTTCAGATGAACTCCTATTCTTAATGGTCCGATTTTGCTGGTTCACAAATTTGACCTTACTTTTTTATAATTGACGGGCGTGTGTGCCTAGTTTGATTCCGAAAAAATTGCGGCAGCTAGAGCGTTAACGGACACACTCACGCATAATATATATATATATATATATATATCCGATTTCCGATTGAGGGTCTTTCCACTTTTCAGCGGTTGCCCTTTTACCAGCCGGATGTGAGGCCAGCAGCGGGCTGATGGGCTAAGGGCCTTGTAGGCCTGTCGCGCCAGGAGTTTTTTTATAACATGGGAATAAAGAAGCGTTACTGCTATAATCTAATTGTTCTTTAAAATTTGACTTACTTGTTATTGAAGTCACGATGATGGCAGTGTGAGACCGATATTCCGTTGCCTCTCATGATTAAGAATCTATACAAATAAATGTTTGTGCTACTCAGGAATCCAAATAAACACATTTATTTTTCTTATAGGCTATATATATAGTATTCTCAATTTACACGGGAGGTAGCGGGATATCGTTCCAACTGCCATCCCGCTACCTCTTGTGTAAATTCACAATACTATATATCCATCCATAGTAATTCTGTCCGAGGGCAGGTCTTTCACTACAATCATAGCATTTTCGTGCATGCTTTGCAGCTTTACTAGGGAATTGTAGGTGTGGTAGCTTCCCGTTGCTTTCCACACCGGTGAAGGATTATGACGATGAAGATAACACTGGGGAACAAAAAAATATTTTTTTCTTGGTGCCTGAAATTTTTCACCTGATTCTGGGTATTTCGGCACTGCTGATTCCAAAAATGTCATCCATTTTTGTTGCAGCAGCTCTAGTTTGCAAGATATTGATGATACTGCTCTTATGTACCACCATTGTAAATCGATTGTTTGCATAATACTAATTGATTTAATCCAAGTTATATTCATGTTGTTGTTGCCGTTTGCATATGTAATTTTACTAATTTGACAATTGTTTATCCTTTTTCTAGACTGACATGGCTTCAACACGAAGAAAATGTGTGAATAATCCTGATGTGTTTTGTTTCATCTGTGGGGAGTACACATTCACTCAACAAAGAAAACCTATAACTGACTTTGTAAGAAGAGCTTATTTGGCCTATTTCAAAGTACAACTGGAGATCAAGATAAGCCTTGGGCACCTCACATTGTATGTAAAACGTGCACAGAGCATCTACGACAATGGACAAATGGGAAACGGAAATGCTTGAAATTTGGGGAACCAATGATCTGGCGAGAACAAATTAACCATAGTGATGACTGCTATTTTTGTTCAGTCAATGTAAAGGGCATCAATAGCAAAAACCGGAATAGATGGGTATATCCCAATCTACGCTCCGTAAGACGCCCTGTTCCACATTCAGAGGAGATACCTGTTCCAATTTTTACCAGTCTTCCAGAGTCACCAGAAGAAGAGGATGATTCAACTGAAAGCTATTCTGAGGGAAATGACAGCGATTTCCCAGGACCTTCATCAGTTTCATCCGGTTTTAGTCAAGCGGAACTGAACGACCTCATAAGGGATCTAAGTCTTCCAAAGAAGTCATCTGAGTTGTTAGCTTCCAGGCTGGCAGAGAAAAAACAATGTCTGTTACCGGGAACAAAGGTCACAGTCTATCGCAAAAGAGAAAAAGACTTCCTGCCATTCTTCACAGTAGAAAATCAATTTGTTTTTTGTATGAATGTTGAAGGACTGTTAATGAAGCTGGGTGTAAGAAAAAAAACACACCAAGTGAATGGCGGTTATTTATAGATAGCTCCAAACGCAGCCTAAAATGTGTTCTTTTGCATAATGGGAACATATACAGGTCAATCCCAATTGGTCACTCAGTTTCTATGCGTGAAAATCAACATACAATAGCTACAGTGCTAGAGAAGATCTCTTACCGTGATCACCAATGGGTAATGTGTGTCGATCTCAAGATGGTGAATTTTCTTCTAGGACAACAAGGTGGGTACACCAAATACCCATGCTTTATATGTTTATGGGACTCTAGAGCCAAAGATCAACATTGGGTGAGAAGGCATTGGCCTCTTAGAGAAAGCATAACCGTTGGAGAAAAAAACATCGTTGCAGAACCTTTGGTTGACAGAAACAACATCATCTTGCCACCACTGCATATTAAACTCGGTTTAATGAAACAGTTCATCAAGGCGTTGAATAGAGAGATGGAACATGTTTTGGCTACATATGTACAAAATTTCCTGCACTGAGTAAGGAAAAAATAAAAGCAGGTATATTGGATGGACCACAAATCCGCCAACTTATTAATGACCATCAATTTCAAGACTCAATGAATGATACTGAAGCAGCCGCATGGTCTTCGTTCTGTATGGTAGTGAAGAATTTCCTTGGAAACTATAAGTCTCCTAATAGTGATGAACTAGTGGAGAATATGCTCACTGCTTTTTGTGCACTAGGTTGTAACATGAGCATCAAATTACACTACCTACACAGTCATTTGGATCGATTTCCAGACAATCTTGGAGATGTAAGTGAGAGAACAGGGTGAGCGTTTTCACCAGGAATTAAGTACAATGGAAGAAAGGTATCGTGGACGGTGGGATATACATATGATGGCGGACTACTGTTGGAGCATCCACCGAGAATGTCCAAGATCATGCATCGGAGGAAATCACAGAAACGGGGATTCTGCGACCTGATGGAGGAAAAATTAATGATTCTAACGAGACTAATGTGTAAATAAATTATGGTAGTTATATAGATACAGTTGTTTCATGAAAAAGAAAGTATTTGTTCTTTTGTATTTAATTGTATGCGAGTAATATAGTTGTATATGTGGACCAGTATTTTTGAACTGGTATATAATTTGAATAAACTCTATCTCAAAAACTAGAGCTGATAGGACGAAACTGAAATCATCTTTGGAATCAGTGACCGAAATATACCCATAAATAGGTAAAACATTAAGGCACCAAAATCACTGTTCCCCAGTGTAATGATAAGGATAACGATGGCCATATGATTTCGGGGTCCGTTTGGGCCTTACGTTTTCCTGACATTTGTCTTACAGGCGAGGAAAAACCCCGATAAAAACCTCACCCAGAAAAACTGCCCCGATCGGGGATCGAACCCGGGCCCGCTGCGTGACAAGGCAGCACGCTACCTCAAGACCGCAGCGGTGGACAATACTATGTATATATATATATATGTATATATATATATATATATATAGAAGAAAAATAAATGTTTGTTTTTGGATTCCTGAGTAGCTCAGATGGTTAGAGCGCTAATCGTTACCGAGTTTAGGAACTCGGGTTCAAATCCCGACACAAGCATTTATTTTTCTTTTCATGTCATATTTGCCTTCATTGCTAAATGTCAAATATAGTTCTAACATATGTGTGTGTGTGTGTGTGTGTGTGTGTGTGTGTGTCATGATCACTTTCGGTGTGTGCTGGTAGGATCAATGAATATATCTAACCTAAAAATTTATCGATAGGGAGCGGATTTTTGTGTAATAAAAGGTAAGGTTGCAAAGCAGATAGTATATATTAAACTATTTGTGTGTGAAACAAGATAAAAGACTGTCAAAAGTCTTACTTCTCATTATACTACTCAACTGTTTGTGTGGGGAACAAAAACAAAATATAGTCATAAGCCTAACTTCTCATTATACTACGTTGCAATCTTAACACTTAGAATATAAAAATCCGCTCCCTATTTAACAAAATTGTTTTCATGAGAACAACCTCAATAGATTCATTCCTCGGAAATCGTTAATAAAATTGCTTATACTATTAAGGTCAAATTGAATAATAATGGGATAAACTGTAGGCTATATGAGTCACTGTGTGTTTGGTGAATGAATTAATATTGTTTGTTTGTTGCAGGTAAGCGGTGCTGGCGGTATCCCACACTTTGCAACCCACAGGTATTATGACATTTTAGCTTCATATAAAAACTAGATGTTCAGTTTGCATTCCTCATTCACTGGTGATGTCATAGTCTGACACTTCAAATCTCTAAAACTAGACTTTTTATATCTGCAAGACACGAACCGCACCCCTAAATTCCGTATTTACAGTCAACTCAAGATGAATTCGCAATAATTATAGGGTGTCCCGCAGTTCCCTCTTAATTTGCGAAATACCTGTTCTATGCACGAGGTGTGAACATAATAAAAGCATGCCTCCATGCATGTATTGAGAATATATTTGTAGTTTTATCGCATGTAGAAGACTTTGTAAATAAGTTTGAGGTATAAAGATTTCATTTTGAATTTGAATTGGGCATTCATGCACCGTTGCATTGATTTCGAGATACTTTCTGGGCGTTTTCCTGTCTAACTGCATGTAGGCTTATATCTGCCTCTGTGTCTACCTTTGTATGTGTATAAATCCATCCTTCTTCATTCCCACCCCCTTTCGCGTACTATCAGGCTATCCGTCTGTCTCTCTATATCCCTATCCACCGCTCATCCATCCATACATTCATTTTTCCATTCATTCATCACCCTATACAACATCTATTCATATAGCCTATCTGTCTGTGTATCTGCTTGTGTATGTCTATGTGCCGTCCTGTCTATTTGTATAGGCCTATCTGCCCATCCATCCACCCATTCAACTATTTTAGGCATACATTAATTTGGCTTTCTAAACTATAAACTTTTTTTAATATAGTTCTGTTACCTGGATACACAGTTATCCGGTTATACACCTAGGCATTGGGTCGTGTCTTTACCCCTTAATTGGCGAAACAATAATTTCTCATGCCAGATTGGCCTAGAAGAGTAGCCGTTACATCATTCCATGCTACAACAGGACACGACTGCCTAGGTAAACACCTCCATCGCCTCGGTCTTGGTAGAAGACTTTAACAGTGCATCCTCTGCAACACTATGGAAGATATGGACGCTGATCACATCAGAACTTGTCCATCCCTATCAATCACCAATTTCTTGGATAGATACCGGGAGGCCAGGGAAAAGATGATGAACCTTTTATAACTTTGTTGTTGTTGTTTGTTTTCTGCAGACATTATAGGCTGATGACAATTGTAAACGCCACTGCATTAAAATAAATAAATAATTTCTCATACCAGTTATTTACATGTTCCGGACCGCAATGAAAACAAAATCAAGTTATACTGTAAGATAGTATTGTATATTATTGCGTAATTTGACACAACTTTAAGTAATTTCTACTCGTTTGTTTTTCTATTGTTTTATAAACAATACAGCATTAGTATATGAAATAAATGTTTCTTATATATTGCCAATGTCCACCGCTGTAGTCTCGAGGTAACGTGCTGCCTTGTCACGCAGCGGGTCGGGAAATTTTCCTGGATGAGGTTTTTATCGGGTTTTTTCTCATCTGTAAGACAAATGTCAGGAAACTTTAAGCCCAAACGGTCCCCGAACATCATATGGCCATAGCAATCATCATCATTCATATTCATCTTAGATTAAGCTTAGGATTAGGGACTCTCCTGGCGCACCACTATCAACATCATCACCCATAATGTTATCGGGGCAACGTAACCTCGCATCTCAGTCCCCTCAACCTCAGAAGTGGGATACAATTACGCCAATGCCAGGGGAGAAGAACACCAGAAATGTTCAAAAAGGACAGACTGGGGCATTAATATATATATTGCCAATTTAAGGTTTAAACCGGCGGGAGGTATGTTAGGACTAGATATTACAGGCCCTGGGTCGTCTCTTTAAACCCGCAGGAGGTACAATAAGTATTATTTAAGCCTTTCCTAATATGAACTCATTTTATAGTAGCCCTATTGTCTCTATTTGTATCCTTTGTTGATTCAATCACGTTTGGCTAAAAAAGTCAAAGATTTTTTCTATGTCGTTAACTGTATCTCGGTTAAGAAATTCTGACTTTTTTTCTACGTCATTCACTATATTCCGTATTAAGCAATTATCATTTTGGAGATGTTAGACGAATCTGAACGACCAAATACAAGTAGTACTTATTGCCTTTTATTAATATTTTTGCTTATTTAGGATCTCAAACTCTGGAATCCACAAATTAACTCTATTTTCTTCTTTTTCGTTATATATATTTTAATGTTTGTTCCACGTTTTCTTATTTTGTCTTCTTGTTATCTTTCTTTTTTATTGGAATAATTGATAAATTAATGTTGTTATTTACGGAAAAAGATGGAATCTGGATCGGGTTTTCACGCTTGAATACGTTTCCTAGTTGTTTTTATCTGAATGCGATCGAGTCACGATTTTGGACGGAAGCTCCCGATGTTCAACTTAATTATTAGGCCAGAGAGTGTATGAAAGTTGCCTCAGAGTGAGGTTATTTTTGTGATCTCATTTCCAATGGGAAGATACCGGCACTAAAACAAAAATAACCATCACTGCCAATAAATTGCTATAGATTGTTTCATCGTTCTCAATATGAAAACATCGAACCTCTCTGAACATATACAAGGTGTTCATAAAAGAAGGGTCTCGTATTTTACAGAGGTGGTAGTAAGCAACAAACAAAGAAAAACATTCATATAAGAAGGACACACAATTCTTCTAAGTCACACTTTCTGAGGCATTCGATAAGTAATGACAAAACTGTTGTAAATTAGCGATCCTAGTGGTGACCATTGCAATCTTGTAGTATGTTGTTGAGTAGTCATTCTTGTATAGGTTAAATATGTGATATTGAATGCCTCGAAATAGCAATATTTTGTGAATATATTTACCCTTGCTCATATTTAGTGAGTAATATTGCCCTAAAAAATGTTCAGTAGAATTTGTTTAGAAGGTGGGATCGGGAAGTACTCGAACATACACCAAATTCACCAGACAGGAGCCCTTGTGACTGTAACTTAATCTCAAAGATCAATAAACCTCTACTAGGCATTCAATTTTAATCAAGAGTTGATATCCAAAAAACTCTTGATCGATCAGTGAAAGAGACATCCAGAAATGGTTTTGCAGATGGAGTGCGCCGCCTTCCAAGGATGCAGTAACATATAGTTGACTTGGTGGGAGACTATAAATGCAGTTCGTAATGTCAAAAGTAATTAAATAAATGTTTTCTAATCTTATAGCAGTGTTGTCATTACTCTAATATTGCTATCAAGAGGCTTCATGGGACAAATGGTTAACCATTCGTTCTCCACCTCTGCCCCGGGACACTCCTTGTGGGCTTCGTGGTGGACAAATCGGAGTCAGGGAATATTTTTCTCGGGGTTTCTTATGTTTTCTTCTGCCAAAACTTCATTCCATCATTTTCACATACTCGTGCTATGCATTTCGTTCTATTTTTTTTTCTGCGCCTTTGGTGTGGGACAGGCTTGGTCAGCAGTCATCCTCGTATATCACAAACCTTTAATAATATTCCTCGACCTTACATTATGCCAGACACGAGCAGAGAGTTTAACGTTTTATCGCATTATAAACTTGTACGCTATTGTACTACAATAATTTTCTACTGTGAAATCTTTGGTCTACTTTACAAAGCAAGTGCCCCTTGTGTCTTCAATTCAAAGTCAATGTTTTATTTACGGTGTCTGTAACACCTCGTCGGCCGCGGTGGACTAGTGGTTATGTTCCTTGCCTTTGATCCCGAGGGTCGGGGGTTCAAACCCTGCCTTGTTCGAAGGATTTTTAGGACGGAAAAATTCAAGGAGCAAGTCCTCCGGGAAGGACTTTAAGCCATTGGTCCCGAGTCTGAAGATTTTCAGAACCACAAGCTTGAATAAGAAGGCTTCTATGTACAATTTACCGACCTTCTTCATCGTAATGAAATGTTAAAATATTGAAATAAGTACCTGATGATTATATCAGTCGTCGTCAACTAAAAATTAAATTTATGTTTAAAAAACTTTATCGAGTAATTAAAACTATGAATTTTAGAAGCATTGATTATTCATCATAGTAATATCTTAGTTGCCTACTAGATGTCTCACCTTGCGTCGGAATGTTGGCCGCATACCATTCATTACATCTGTAGAAATTAAGCAGTAACTAAATGAACTCAGTCTAGTAACTTCTAACAAAGAGGAGAGGCTAAGGTCCAACATTGTAGATGTGTAGAGTACCACCTCAGACCATTAGCTTCACAATTAAAATATATCTACGAAAGGGTTGATTATTTTTTCTCAGAGACCCCTTAATTCAAGGTTGAGGTTTCTTACGTGCCTCGAGTATATGATACAGCTTTGCTTCCCTTGTGAAATAAGCCTGTTCATCAGACTTTTACGTCCTGGAAAATCCATTGACCTCTGAACCGGTGGGGAACATTGTTCATGAAAATAAGTTTTCTCCTTCACGGCAAAGATACGCATGCGCAAAATTTAAAAAAATAGAAACAAAAACCGACGCTACGACGATATCAGAATAATTATGACAGTAGTAGCTTATCAGTTTTTCCACATGAAGAAATTAATTCAAAATCGTCAGACAACTGCATTTTCTGCTTGACATGTCGCGTTAATTAAAAAACTGATTGAATCGATTTAAATAAAATCTCCCGACATATGTACATATGATGTTTACGATAAACTAACGTTAACATGTCAAATGTTAGTTCTAGAAAGAGTTCCAATCAAATGAGACACTCAAAAAAATGTATATATACATCGAGATCATGCTCAACAGACTTACAAGGGAAGTACTTATCTTGGACCAGTTGGATTGTAACAAAAAGTGTAGTATATGTTAATTAGTTCACATTAAATATGATGTCGATAGTCATTTTGCTGCAAATTTAATAAAAACTCGTGTTATTTGTCATTAAATTTCAATCGCGCCTCATTGACCGGTTCGTAACGGCACGGTTGCTCATTGCAGCTGGTTTCAAGCACAAGTGCTACTAGCTATAGCGGTGCGAAGGACGTAAATATTAGTTTTTCTCCTTGCTAACATTAATAACAACTTTTTATTACATTATACAAATAGCAGAGCACTGTATACTTTTTTTCCGTTAATTAATGTAATGCGAATATGTCCAATGTGCGGGAGCTCTGAAGACGAGATACATATATTAGGAAAATGTAACGATTTAGAATATTAGAGGCGTTAGTTATTACCGGAAAGATTTCTAAATTCAATTCGTGAAAGATTGGCATGCTACGAGTTAATGGTAAATCCAGAAAATTGGATAAACGTGGGTAAATTTCTAGACAAAACGCGGAAAATAAGAACAACACTCATTCATGAATAAATACATGTTATCAAAATGCAATGCCATTAATTCTTAATTATTCTACATAACTTAATTAATGTATAACGTTATGGTATTATTATGTAATTGTAATATTATTGTGTTTTATTTATGTAATAATATGTAATAGTATTGTTTTCTTTTTGTTTTTCTTTATACTATTACCAAATATTGCTTTATTGTAACGGGCTGTCAACAGCACGTACGGCTTACTGCCCGTGCGACACATATTTGTAAATAACATTGTATATATCTTACTTTTAGTCTAATAAAGTCTTATTACTACTACTATTTTTTACTTGAAATTCAGAATCGATTATAATTCCGTGTACCGGAGTTACAAAAACAAATTATCATTTACCATAACATCAATGGTAATAATGAGGGTCTTCGATGAAATGGTTGTAACAAAGTTTTTGCGAACACCATGAGCATTTGATGTGGCACATTCACTAAAACTAATGTCAAATGCATTTTCAATCACATTTGTGAATCTCGCTACACTTTGGCCCACGTTATAGCCAAACATTGTCCAAGCATAAATATGCATATCTTTGTAAATTTCTACTGACAGTTGATTATATACAAGGCAATGCAGTTTTATAATATAAAGAATCTATCAGACATTTTGGCGTCACCATCTGATTTTAGATGCACATATTCTTCAGTCGTCGCACATAGATGTTATATTGATGGGGGGGGGCATAAAGTGGTTGTATATAATTTGGTGGCTCCTGCAGGAATAATGTTCAGCCTTACATTTTTATCGGGTAAACAGTCCTGTAGCAATTGTTCGTCCTTATGCCCGGACCACAAATCGCATTTTAAAGGTGAATACATTTCAATGTTTTCACTAAATACATGTTTTAAGAATATTTTCAAATGTTCTTTTGTCATTTTTCCACTGGCACTACAGTCGAATATACATTTGGAGATGTATTCTGTTCTATATTCTTGTGAACTTTGGGCCTGAATTTGTTTCCAGTAGGTTCTTGAAAACAGAGGTGTAACCTCTTCCCAAGTTGCCCACACTTTGAAATAAGAACATCTATCGTGTAAGAATGTGCAGTTCCATGTAGGTTTTAAACTGTAGTAATAGTGAGCTTTTTGCCTTTGACTGCCAGTGTTCTATTTTCTGTCATTTCATAATTAAATTGACTTTGATCACAGTTCCACACTTTCTTTGTTGTTATACAGTTTTATTGAATGGTCTGATTAACGTATCTTACACATTTATTTGCATTTTCATTAGTTTGAGTTTCGTTTTCAATAACCTTGACAGTGAAAAATTTGGTATTTTTTCTTGAAGAAATATTTTCTTTTTGAAATTTGAAATGAATGTCTTTGAAGCTTTAAATTCATTCAAGCCCAATTCCTTCGCTCGTAAAACATCCCACGTTTGTAAATGCCAATAGTACACTGTCAATCCCCGATCTCGAAAATCTCGAAACTTATTAAAGATGTAATCTTAAATTTTGGGCGATTTTGTAGGGGTCCCTGTTTTCTAATTGTGAATCTAGATAAGATGTTTTATTTTCTATATAATTCACAACTGTTCTTACATTTCGGTTATTAATTAATGATGGCCATTTTTTTATTATTTGTAAATTGGACTTCGGGCCAGATTTCCCTGACATCCTGTATTCATAAATGTTTTCCAAAGTTTCTTCAGAATAGACAGACAGTACGTTAGGACGTTTAGGTTTTTTAACAGGAGACGGCTCAGAGCTATTTGAATTGTCACGTTCCTCATTGGATTCGTTGGCAATTTCAAAGTCTTCAGAACATCCGGCCTGTGTGAGCATCTGATTGCAAGTGGTATATTCTTCGAATGTATATTTAAATAGAAACAATTCGTATATACTGTACAAATACTCTCTCTCTATCTCTCTATCTATCTCTGCCCCTTTTTATTCTTCCCTCGTTCACAACACTATCATTTTCTATTTTTATTTGTTTATTTTATTTTTTCCAAATATTTTACTTATTTATTCTGTCATATACGGATGTTAAGCCTCTCTTTCTTTTTTTCTTGTTATAACAATTTATATATTAAGATGTAAGAATTCTAGAATACATGTGGCTACCAGATTGTATATATAGTGCACGAATGTAACCAGATAGTGCTTGCGGGATATAATATAAAAACATTTGTAGCAATTGATTATACCACAAAAAAATCACTGTTTGCACTTTCTTAAACATATTATTTCCCAGATAATAATAACGTTCCAGAAAAATATAATTGACATATGTACATCATAGGACATCAGAAATTAATTAATATACAGTTTGAAATGTTTCATTTTTGTCCACTAGGGTGCATTCTTACATATTGCGATCCTTTAGCAATAAATAATATGATAAAGTGAAACATGACAAAAACGTTTCTCATTTGTTTTCAAACATCGCCGTTTACATTAAATATACAAATATTTTATAATAACTATATTTAAATAATGATTTGTGAGTAAACAGCTTAATTTTATTCGTTAAATAGTTAAATTTTGTTTACACATTTAGAATCAGATTTGCATAAGCTCCAACCTAATGCCTTCAAAATATTAAAACATTTGAATAAAGATATTAAAGAATCTACCAAAATTAATTGCGGAGTAACAAAAGAAGATTTTTTCAATTATTATAAAAGTCTTTGGACTGACAATAGCTATGAAGATACAATTTTGCGAAATAATAATGAGACAGATTCCATAATATCATTGGAAGAATTGAACAATAGTTTAAAGAAATTAAAAAATGGGAAGGCAACTGGCACAGATGGCTTGAATTCTGGAATTGTACAAATATGCAGGCAAACAGTTCCATGAAAGGCTGTTGTCCTTCTTTAATAATGTATTCAAAAATGCAGATATACCACAGGAATGGAAGACAAGCATTGTTATACCCCTGTTCAAGAAAGGAGACAAGAGAAAAATGGACAACTATAGGGGAATCAGTTTGTTAAACACATGCTACAAAATTTATGCAGACATTTTAAATGGAAAATTGAAAAGTTTCAGTGAAAAATTCCTTATGGAATGTCAAAATGGATTTAGGAAAGGACGATCTTGTATTGATTCAGCATTTTCTGTTAAACTATTGCTTGAAAAAAGAAGAGAATTCAACTTAGAAACACATTTTGCTTTCATAGATTTTGAAAAAGCATTCGACACAGTCAAGAGATCAAAACTCTTAAATATATTGGAAGACAGAAATATACCAAATTTACTTCGGCAGAACATACAAAATATTTACAAAGGCAACACCATAAAGATTAAATTAAATAACAGATTTTCTGAAGAAGGAATTATAAATCGTGGTGTGAGACAAGGCTGCCCCCTATCCCCAACACTCTTTGCAATTTATATCAATGAAGTAATATGTTGCTGGAACAAAACATATAAATTTGGAATAAGAATATCAGAAAATAGAAAATTAAACACCCTATTGTTTGCAGATGACCAAATAATAATAGCAAATTCCGAAGATAATCTACAGAAAGGTCTGTATGAACTTAACAAAATTACAGAAGAATATGGATTAAAGATATCTACAGAAAAAACAAAAAATTATGGCATTTCAAGGTGTAGATCCTGTCAGAAGTAAAATTGTACTGGACAATAAAATTTTGGAGCAGGTGAATAATTTTACATATCTAGGATGCAATATCTCATATGAAGAAGAAAAGGATGTAAATGCAAAAATATCTAAATTTTTAAGAATTTTAGGGTTAATAAATTCTATCTTCAAGCCACAGTTAGTCCAAAAGCATTCAAGACTGAAAGTGTATAAAACACTGGCTCTTCCAACTCTTTTGTATGGTAGCGAAGTATGGACGTTGAAACAGAAGGATATACAGAGACTTAGATCTGCTGAAATGAGATATCTTCGGAGGACTGCAGGATACACACTACTAGATCACAAAAAAAATGAAGACATCTTAGAAGAATTACACATGGAATCTTTAGAAAACAAAATTTCTGATTTTAAGTCAAGATGGATACAACATGTTCATCGAATGGAAGATCACAGAATACCCAAACTAATGTTAAGATATCAACCTGCAGGAAGAAAAGACCAGGACGTCCACTCAAAAGACTTCTGGATGGTGTTTCTCTTGAGGCCGAAACAGGTCAACAAATGGCCTAAATTCGTGAATGTACTATGATGATGATGATGAAATAGTCCTAACAAATGCCACTCTTGATTTCCAAATTCTCTAGATAAATTGAGTCCTTACTTCGTGAGTCGTGAATTTATCGATAATTTGGAAATCACTCGTGGCATTACTTACGATAAAATTTTATCTTGGGTTTCTTTCCGATAACAATAATGTTATGTACTTTTCATTCATCTCTATCACATATTGAAATATTGTATATTATACAATAATTGAAATACACGTAACGCAATAATAATAATAATAATAATAATAATAATAATAATAATAATAATAATAATAATAACTCAATAATAAAATCAACTCCATGATAATAAAGTATATACTTGCTATTTCGAAGTGTCAGACATTACTTAAAGAATAGTTTTTTATACAGTATATGCATAATAATAATAATGATAATGTTTTATTTATTCTGGCAGAGTTAAGGACATAATGCCTTCTCTTCCACTCAACCAGCATAATTACAAAAAAAATATTTGACAATATAGGTATACACTATACTAATTATAAAGAGTTAAAGATATATTAAATGTAGTAATGTAAATTTCATATGCAAACAACATTTTATACGATAATAAGAATAATAATACTTGATAATGATGATGATGTTGATGATGATAATAATAATAATAATAATAATAATAATAATAACGTAATAAGAATAATATAAATATGATAAATTATACGAGAAACACTAATTAATGTACGTACCTTACACTGGGTAATATTGAAGTCGAGGTTAGAGCAAATATAAATTTAGATTTCTTTTAAAAGATGCCAATGTCATAAACTAAAAACCTATTATGTTAGTACAAGTTTCAATAAAAGTTATACCACTTGCAGGAGTTTAACTATGTGCCTAAAATGCGTACTTAATCCCTAAATTACATTTTAATTACATTTACCTAAATAGTTCCATTTTAGCATTTTCGGAGATCTCGGAATTTTATCGTAGCATCAAAATAATGTAATATTACAGCAATAATTCTACTTGTTGGTTAATAAAGGAATTTACTGCAGTTAATTAATCTATTTTTATTACTTTAAAAATTATTACATCCATTTTTGTGTTAACAATAGTGATATTATATATATACATATATTACAAATTTTAAACGCCTGAAGTCATAGTCTTATTTTATAACCAATTATATAGGTTTTTTTTTAAGTTTTTGGGTGTCTAAATTTATATTTTACAGATCCTAAGAATCCGGGATCTAATTAAATTATTATTAAATTTATTTAACAATAAATTTATTAATTAAAAAATGGAGAAATATTTTCCTCAAAACGTATTAGTTCATTCATTTAATGAAATACATTTAGAATTCTAATTGATTGAGATGGATCAATGTTTCTATAAATAATAATAATAATAATAATAATAATAATAATAATAATAATAATAGTAATAATAATAAATGAAACTAAATTAATTTATAATCTTTTGAAAATGTATGTGTTGTACGAGTTCAGTCATATGTTCATTAATCTTGGATTTGTGAATAAATCTTCAGCATAAAAATCCAACATATAATTTGCTTTGTTGATTGAGAAAAATACGAAAACCCGCTTTAAGGTTTACCGAGGTAGATAACTGAACTTGTGAACTTCCTAAAATGAGTTTCAAACGTTTCTCGCGCTCTGTTTAACAACACAGTTGTTTACATAAATGTGTTTCTGTCACCCATACTCCAGCTGTTACTTTTTATCCTTAATTCAGAACTAGAGAATGGTTAAATTACAGTGAGTATATATGAGAAAGGGAATCGTGGTAGACCTAAGCCAACGTGGATAAATTGAAGGCAACGTGAAGAAGAGAAGTATGACAGAAGCAGACACGAAAGACCGGGAAGTGTGGAAGAAAAACATTGTATATTTTGTTTGGGGATACCTGTGTAAATAACAGAAACAATCCTGTAATATATATATATATATATATATAAATTGCTGTATAAACTGTAATCACAATCAATAACATATCAAGACGTACCGGCTGTTTACAGAAAGGTTATGTAAACTAATGTAACAATCTGCACTGAATTTGTAAACTTAATAATATGTATTAACGTTATTCGTGTTTTCGAAGAATATAATAGTGATTTCTACAATAATTTAGGTCACTTTTCTATTTATATAAATAATAGAATAGTTTATTATTATATATTTACAATTGTCCGTTGAATATCCAAATATATATTGAAACATATACTGAATTTAGATATTTTTAGCACCCCTGGTCCAGCCGGAGTAATTTTGATGCATAATTCAGAATAGCAGCATATGAATGGCTCGGAATTGTTCAATTGTAAGAATTATTTTAATGCCAAGAAACGTCCTTGACTCTTAGTACACGGCTTTCTTGATTCTCTCCGGCATTAGAGAGAAAGTCACGAATACAAAACTTCTCTGCCAATAGCTACTTAGACCTGCCATATTGAGTAATATGTTAGACTTGCTATTTAGTCCCGTAAACCTAACTTTGGTCCCTGTATTTTATAGACAACATAACATTTTATCATCTGCATCATTTTACAAGTAGGCCTAATATAGTATTGCAATTTCGCATGATCACAATTTTAATGTAAGTATAAAAATATAAATTAAACACATTATATTGTATTGTATTGTAAGCCCATGTTTTCCCTTGACAGAGATTTAGGCGCTCTCCCCCTACAAGGAACAATTTGAACCATACTAATTTAGTTACACTTGTTTTCGTATAGATGTCATTTGAGTGGTCCGTGGTTCCGCCTCATACTGACATCTAGGAAACCGAGGTAGTACTAGGACGGGAAAATTCGGTAAATTTTGCTTAGAGGCCTTTTCATTCAGGCTTAAGGACTTTTTACGAGCCTGAAAATCTTCAGACTCGGGACCCACGGCTTAAAGTCCCTCCCGGAGGACTTGCGCCTTGGATTTTCCCGTCCTAAAAAACCCATCGGCCCCAGCCGGGTTTGAACCCTCAACCCTCGGGACCAGAGGCAAGGAACATAACCAGTAGTCCACCGCGGCCGATATTAAACACATTATATAATTGAATAATATGAATTATTTATATACTTCAAAAATAAAATGTTCTCTGTCAGTAATTAAATGACCATAGAGATTATCCGACAAAAATAACTAATTTGGTAGAGACTGTATAGTTAGTATCCGAACTAAACTGAAGCGAAATGCCACTTTTACACTATTGCCAAATGTGTTTATTTTGTCAGCATTGATTTCAATGTGACAACTAAAAGTTAAAAATTAGACTACCTAGAAAGAAATTACATTTATTCAGTTTTAATTGTTAGGACCAAGACAAGACCAATATATCGTTAACGTGTTATGGATATGTTGTGGGATAACTGTATGACCTATTTTGATTCAAAATACCCCATTAAAATTATAATTGAGTCAAGGGATTGTCTGAAAAAAGAAGAAAAGTGGCTTTTATACTATTTTAAGTAGGAAATAAACTTTTAAATTTACAGAAGTATCTTATCCATCCAGATCTAATGATATAATATTTCATTATTGATAAAATGTATCCAAAGCTGCAACGTGTTTGTGAACAACATCCCTTACTACAAGACTGCGAATTGCGTTATTAAGCATATGACGGTGGATCAGAAAGTAATGCACAATATTTGTTTTTCTGGTCTTGGTATTACAGCTCGGATGATGAAATTTCACCGAGATATAGTTTGAAGTTTTCACTGCCGACATTTTTTTATGTGCTGTAACAAGAGAAGTGTGAAATTTGCAACAAATATTGCGCGCATGTTACTGTAGTCAGCGTGTGAAGGGCAGCGAAATGTAGTGTAATTTTTGTGGGCTAAAGGACGTAACCGGAGTGAAATTCACAAGAACATATGTGGATAACTGTATGGACCGTATAAACGTCTCCAGGTAGTGCGCATTTTTCAAAAACGGCCGTGAGAATCTTTGCGATTCGCCAGGTTACAGCTGCAACCACAGGCGGCAAATTTTCAACGACTAGCGGATCAAACTGCGAACCGTATCTCAGCAGTTGAACTTGTTATACAGTGCGATGTACGATATCGAGCTTGACACATTGAAATTTCGCTGCTAGGTGCCAAAGAACCTTACAGGTATCACTTTGAGACAGATGCAGAAGTTTGATGATCAGCTGACTGGGAGAAATGTGTTGAGAAAGTTAGCGCGACTATATACAAAAGTAGCTAAAATATGCGAGTTCATTTGTGCCCTCTCTCTCTCTCTCTCTCTCTCTCTCTCTCTCTTTTTTTTTTTTTTTTTTTACATATTAAACTTAAAAAATATATATATTGTGCGTTACTTATCTGTCCATCCTAATTTAAACCTGGGGGTTTGGACATCAAAACTTTGGAAAAGGCTTCAACTTGAATTTTTATCCATTAAAAGTTAGGGTTCTAATAGTACTTATTCTTGTTTCATCAGACAATTGCATAATTTGTTTACAGTTTTATAACTTCAGAAATGTTGAAGGTTTTATGTAGTATCTAAAACTATTTGACACATTAACAGGAAACGAGTTATGCTCCATTTGCATGAACATTATGCTAATGTCATCCAATATTAATGTTTACTACATAAGAATCCTTTCCATAGTTATGAGATAGAATGGTTACAGACTGGCGACATCTACGACACTAAATAATGCCATCTTCCTATTTAAGACTAACAAATGAACGAAGAAGAGTTTCCAGTTTACTGACTTGTGACTCGTTTGTTATGACATAGTAATTTGATTTTCTGTTTTCTTCTTTTTAAACCTTACATACTATCTCGGTGGACGCTTTGCTAACGAGCACGCCTGTTTTGACTAGGATCTCAGGTTCGAATCCTGGTGGTTCCGGGGGTTATTGGTGATGGGCCTCATCAGAATTTTTAGGGGTTTTCTCGGGGTTCTCCCGTTTCCCGAATTTCATCCGACCAACACTCTCCACTTCTCTTCTCTCGTCATCATATAATTCATCTTCATTCATTTCATCTCTCTTTCTCTCTCTCTCTCTCTCTCTCTCTCTCTCTCTCTCTCTCTCTCTCTCTCCTCTCTCTCTCTCTCTCTCTCTCCCTCTCTCTCTCTCTCTCTCTCCATCTTATGTTAAACAGATGTTTAAAATAGGTCTATGTAGTTGTGGTGATCTAATGGGGCACACTCATGTACTTCCTCATAACTGCGAATAGCGCAGAATAGAGCCAAAGGGGGAATTGTAGCCTCTTCCCGAGACTTTGGGCCTAGCCCAAATAAATGGCGGTATGAGTCATGTGTGTGAATGCTTGATGTGTGTGGAACCTGGAACAATATAAAAACTACACATCACCATAGAGTAGATTTAATCTAATTCATTACATACAGTAAAGATGGTTAACACAATAAAAGTAAAATAAGGTTTCTGTGTTGGGATCTTAGAAAACCACCAGCCTATATCTGGTATTTATTTGTACTGTGAAAATGTATTAATTTGAGTGCATACTTGACGTGCTTGTACCGGAGTTCGGAGAAAATTATTTTGCAATCAAGAAGAAGTCATTAATTATACCGTACAAAGTTTTTGATTATTGTGTAGCGCGGTAACCATACAGTTCTCGTTTGTTTTGGGTACCGTATGTGGTTAACATCATATGTTTGATGTTCAAACCTTCAATCTTAGTTCTAATATCCCATGTAGTTGATGAACAAATGAATATTAATTATTATAACAAAATTCTCATTGTAAGTTTAAAAAAAAATTCAAGGCTAATATGAAAATGGTTGGCCGCGGTGGACTAGTGGTTGTTTCTCATACCTCTGGTCCCAAGGATCGCGAGTTCAAACCCGGCCCGGGTTCAATGGATGTTTTTAGAATGGAAAAATCTAAAGAGCTAGTCTTCCGGGAGGATTTTAAGCCGTGGGTCCAGAATCTGAAGATTTTCAGGCTCGTAAAAGATCATTAAGCCTAAGTAGAATGGTCTCTAAGCAAAATTTACCGACCTCAACATCCTAATATCTTAGTTGCCTGCTAGATGTCTCATTGGGTCGGTATGTTGACCACATGCCATTCATGACATCTATGTGCAAATAATGTAACTAAATTAACTTGGTCTAGTCGTTACTAACAAAGAAAAGGCTGTGAGTTACGTCATTATATATATATATATATATATATATATATATATATATATATATATATAGATTCTATATAAAAATAAACGTATTTGAAATTAGAAAAAATGTCAGCCATTTTTGCATAGTCATGTTTTGAAGAATTTTTGAAACTTTCATTCACGAGACAAGTCGTATTTGCTATTATTGACCTCTATAGTCTATTTAGAGAAATACACCAAGCTGTGAAAACAATAAAAGTATGTCCTATAAAGTTATAACCGATATATAATCATCATAGCTGCAGAAGAGATCCTATTTTATTCATAAGGCTAAAGTGACCTTAGATATTAAATCGTCTATAAATTAACTGAAGTAAACAAAAAATCCGAAGAAAGCAATTGCTTTTTTATACTAGTTTGTCACTTTTTCTGTAAAAGTATTATAACAGTAGTGTATTTATATGGTATGTATTTTTAAATTAGCTAATATGAGCGGGAAAACAATTGAAAAGTTAGAATAAACAAAAAATATGAAAGTGGATGCATGGAATGTAATTATTAATGATGGCAGAACTGCTGTCACGACTTGATTTAGAAATCCTCACGTTTCTTCTTCCAGTTTGTATGATCTTTGCTTTTTCCGCTAGTCATTTTATTTCTTGTTTGTTTACCGTTTGATATTACGTACAAGCTGGAATTGTTATTATTAACTCACTTCCTTGTACATTACATTCTCCCCGTGCAATCAATCTTCAACGAATAATCACACACTCTTTTTTCTGTAGAATCCTCATGCAATTTGTTTATTTTATAATGTACTTCCCGTTAAAATTCATAATGACAATTTTAGTACTATGCACGGTAAATAAAATTATTTAAAAAATCTCCGATCAACACACCACCAAATATTTCTATAAAAATATGGAATGTTTAATATTAAATTTTGGAAGGTCAAATTAAATTTGTTTAGTCTGAATGAAATATAGATTTAAATGGATTTGATTAAATTATTATTTATAGAATATAGAAACAATTGGCTAGCCCATATTCAGCGCATGGATCGTCACCGAATACCAAAACAAATTCTTCACTACATTCCTCGAGGCAGAAGATCTGTGGGTCGACCTTTTCGGAGATGGCGGGAGACCGTAACGGGCCACTGGGCCTAATACTTGAAAGGGCGATGATGATGAAGAAATAAAGGGAAGAACATGGCGTTGGATTGGGCATACTCTGCGTAAAACTCAAACTGCGATAGAAAGAGGCGCACTGGACTGGAATCCTGACGGTTGAAGGAAAGAAGGAAGACCAAAAATAACTCGGAAGAAGACTATTGAAGGAGAAATACGTGAAATGAGAAAAACTTGGTTGGAGGTGAAGATGTTGGCAGATGATACAGCTTAATGGAGAAATTTTATTACGACTCTATGCTCCAGTTAGGAGCGAAAGGAAATAATGATGATGATAATGATTAAATTATTTGTTTTTTTTTGGGGTAATACCAGCAGCCATAACTATTATGAACAGCTATACGTACGAGTCTACAATACCATCCCTGTTTTCAAGAAAATACGTGAACAAACTTTCTGTAACTTATGTTCTCTTCGGTGTGAGGTGTGACATAACAAATGTGTTTGTTAAATGGGGAGGAACATATAAAATAGAAGTTCAATAGAAACAGAAAATGTCAGGATTATAATAAAATGTTCAGATGTCATTTTACGGAACTATCTGTGGATAACATGGTATTTAACTTTTTCATTCTAATGAATTGCATTTTTGTATACGTATTGTAGTTTATGCTGATGATGTAATATTGTTGGCCGATAGCGAGGAGATACTAAAGGACAATACGCACACACTGTTGATTAACACTAAGAAATTAGGATTGGAAATAAATATCAATAAAACTAAATATGATCACACGTAGAAATTCATTATATAATGGAAATGGACAGCTAATGACAAATGAGGGAAATTTTGAGGAAGTGGCTGAATTCAAATACCTAGGAACAGTAATCACAAATGGGAATGAGATGCACAAAGAAATTAAACATAGGCTCAATTCTGGAAATGCGTGCTATTATGCATTGCAGAGACTCTCGACGTCCCAACTCCTTTCAAAAAACGTTAAACTGAAAATATATAAAACTATTATTCTAAGAGTTATATTATATGGATGCGAAACATGGACTCTTACTTTAAGGGGGGAAAGGAGATTAAAAGTATTTGAGAATAAAGTACTTAGGAAAATTTTTGGACCAAAGAGAGATGAACAGACAGGTGAATGGAGAAGACTACATACCAATGAACTACATGGTCTTTATAGGAAGCCAGATATAATAAGAACAGTTAAGTCTCGTAGACTGCGATGGGCAGGACATGTTGCACGTTTGGGGAATGAAAGACTTGCATGGAAGCTAGTTGTAGGAAAGCCAGAGGGAAAACGCCCAGTTGGTAGACCAAGAATGAGGTGGGAGAATAACATTAACTATGATTTGAGGGATGCAGATTATACAGGGAATGATTGGAAAGCATTAGCTCAGGATAAGGATGTATGGAGAGCTTATGTCCGTGCGGCCATGAACCTACGGGTTCGATAGTGCCAGTGAGTAAGTATTGTAAATCTTGTTACCATTTTCAATTTCTTAGATATTCTGTGTCATTGGGAAAGGCCCGAGGTCAGAAACTAACAATGAGAAACGAAGGTTCACATTGAATAATTTACGAATAAATTAGTGGTGAATGATTTTGTTAAAATTTGGACCATGAGTAGTATGTCTTTCACATGGACAATGCTTTTTATTGAATCACTGATGATTATTCTAAACATCTTTAAAATTGAAGAAATCACCGTGATGTTAAATACACAACATTTTAAAAATATTGTTAACCAATTGCCAACATTCAGGTGTGAAAGTCCCTAATAAGATTTGAAATTATTCTAGTATAAATTATACTTCTATTTCATTGTATTATTTTTCTTTGCCTTAGTTTAACCCCCTCCCCCTCCTTTATAAGAACTTATACATAGCCCACGTCTCACACACACAATGTTTTGACTACACAAAGCCATAGAGGGTCTCTCTGGATGATGAGTGATCAGCTCGGTGCCAGGGCCACCTCTGAGATAGCACGTACATTTATTGATGTACGTTAAATTGTTTAGTCCTTTAAGTGTATTAAAAGACTACCATTTAATTAGAAAACATAAAATAGTTAAAATTTTCAAATAAAAAAACTTACTATGTAGATTCTGTATAACTTTTCTTAAAATCTCCAGAGTTTTGGGTAAATATTTAGGGAATTGTGCGGGAAAAAAGTGTGCATCATACCATCGAGATCCATGTCACGGTGGACAATAGTCAGGTTGTCATAAACGTGGATAGCGGTACCAGCGCTTTCTCATTCCCAAGTGAGACATGTTTTATTAATACAGGTTATAATAATAAATTAAACTGTGCAGTGTTTATGGTTGACAGCTGTCGATTGTTGACAGTGATCAATCCCAAGCTGAATGTTATTAACCTAATGGATAGGAGAATAATGCAATGTGGCAACAGAGATTATTATAAAATTTAGAATACTCTTTAGTATCGTCCGTTGCGAGGTTTAATATATATATATATATATATATATATATATATATATGACGTAATCGTTCAACGTCATTACTTTCATTTAACGACTCTTTAATGCCTTATATCAATACTTTCCAAAACTTCCAAGCAACCTTACATACAATACCTTACGATACTAGAGTCGACAAAATAGTTTATCAGCAATAGTTGGTAACTATGTTGTAGATACTAAATAAGTTATATTCACATAATGTAAATATCGACCTGAATGGTCTAGGGATCAAGTTCTTTGCCTCTAGTCCCAAGGATTACGGGGTTCAAATCCAGCCTTATTTGATGGATTTTTTTAGGATGGAACAATAACAAGGGACAAATCCTCCGGGAGGGACTTTAAAGCCGTGGACGCCGACTCCGAAGAGTCGGGATCGAAAAAGAACCCAAAACCTAAATTAAAATACCTCACCAAAACGTAATCGACCTTTCTTATCCAAGTAATAGCTTAGTTGTTTATTAGATGTCTCTTTGAGGCGATGAGCTTACCACTTATCACTCGCTGATATGTAGGGAAATAAGCGTAACTAAATTAACTTGGTTAAATAGCTCCCGCAAGGGAGCTCCCTTGTCCCACTTGCAGATATATACAGAAATAATATAAATATGTAAAGGTAATACTATCCCATTGTATGCCTTAGGAGGCCCATGGGACAGTAGGACGTTAAACCTATATTTTTAGACGACCGGATGAATTGTCATCCGAAACTTCAACACTGCATGACGGCCGTCATTACCCCTAGAACATATCTGGTACTCATTTCTGTTGGAGGCTGTGTCACTCCAGGATTATGGTGCTACCAGAATGTTTCGGCTAGTTTAAAAACTAATACCCGTCACGACTCGAATGCTAGACCTTCCAAGTTTTATACCAACTCTACGGTAGGGTTTGCTCCTACATAATACAAATATGGAAGTTTAACGAGAAGCTACCACACCTATAATTACCTAGCAAAGCATAGCATGAAAATGTTATGATTGCAGTGAAAGACCTGCCCTCGGGCAGAATTACTACTGAATGGAATTTATAATAGGAATTATTTGAGAATCCATGAATTTGTTTTCAAGTATAAAGTGATATGCATTCAGAAATGTTTGGGAAAACATTGCCTTAGATCATTAGCGCCCCAATTATAATCTGATCTTGAAAGGTCAAACAGAGATCTCTTATTTTACATTTTCAACGTGTCTTAAATCTACGACACGAGACGCGTTGTTTTAGCTCCATTTTGAAGGAAGCAATACTTGGATTTTTACGCCCTAAAAACTCTTAACATCCACTTCGTGGTTTGATCCCGCTAACCTTGGAGCCAAATATAAATAGCCTATGGTAACCACTAGTCAACTGGGAGCCAAAAGTTGCGAGTTAGGCCTACACATGTTGCATGAGTAACGGTGTGTTTAGCGTTCTGCGATAATAACGGTCGAGATGAGCGCTGGAAGCTCAACGGAAGTGGCTGTGGAGATGTTGCTGGACCACTTTCTCCGTCGTAAAGTGCAGCAGAGGACAATGACCAACCCCTGCCTTCACGGTGTGTCTCCAATTATGCATTTGCTAGAGAACTGGAAACTAACTTGTATTTTGGTATAGCAGTCTGATGGTCGGAAATTAATATTTCGGACTCCACGAGTTAGGGCTCATCCATGAACAACAAAATTCAGTCACTCTTACTATAAATGTATACATTTTTTTCCGAAAATGAAATATGAATATCCATTACATGTACTATAGCTCTAACAAATCGAGCCCGCGTCTTTACACTTGTTTTATTAACTCATTTGATGATCACAAGTTATTTATTTATTTACCCTGGTGGAGTTATTGCTATGTGGCCTTCTTTTCCACTCACCAGGTCAAACATTGTTACATTCAAATATTATATTGTAAGCCTATGTTTTCCCTTTACAGAGATTTAGGCGCTCTCCCCTACAGGGAAGAATTTAAACCATACTAATTTAGTTACACTTGTTTTCGTATACATGCCATTTTGAGTGGAACGTGGTCAGCGTTCCGCCTCATACTGACATCTAGGAAACCAAGGTAGAACTAGGACGAGAAAATTCGGTAAATTTTGCTTAGAGGCCTTTTCATTCAGGCTTAAGGATCTTTTACGAGCCTGAAAATCTTCAGACTCGGGACCCACGGATTAAAGTCCCTCCCGGAGGACTTGCTCCTTCGATTTTTCCGTCCTAAAAATCCATCGACCCCGACCGGGTTTGAACCCGCGACCCTCGGGACCAGAGGCAAGGAGCATAACCACTAGTCCACCGCGGCCGACACACTCAAATATAAAGATCATAATAATATTATTAGATACTAAACGATTATCTGGCCAAACTGAATAATATCTAATAATACAATAAAGTGAAAGATAAATTAATTTAAAATTGATAAAATAATATATATGTTACGGACAATGAAGTAAATACGGGAAATGTCGTAAAAGGCCGATCATTAATGACATTGTTCACTTTGGAAGGGCAATAACATTGTACTAACTTGCCTATATAACACTAACTTACCCATTTTATCAACAGTAATCTAACAAGAGGTTGTGTTTTTCTGAAAAAATAACGAGCGACAAATTCGCGAGCGATTTTGTCTAATGAAAAACTCAACCTCGAGTTGGATTTGGAGTGACTGTTTAGCGAATAATACATCAGAAGCTAAAAATAATTATAATGTTTAATATTTACCAAATCTGAGTTTATGTATTCCGATCTTACTTCCGGGCGATTTCTAAGTCGGCTGTATAGTTATAAATAACATATATTTACTATTGAATCTCTTTGGGCTTGGGAAAATCAATAACAGATGATTGTATGAGAAATAACTATTAACAATAATGCAGATTCATTATACAATATTTAATACATTTTTAGAGCAATAGACCTATCTTTTTTTTTTTTTTTTTTTTTTTTTTAATTTTTGAAGTTGTTTTCTTTTGGCATTTCTTGCTCTACCATATCGATCATACTTAGTTGAATCGTTATCCTTGTCAAAGAAGTTAGTTTGTGGAGATATCCATTTTATCACCCTAACTAGCTCGCTAATTAGGTAAAGTTAGGGTGATAAAATGGACAAGTTAGTGTTAGATGGGCAATTTGTATTATAATTTCCCGTATTTGTATCAATGTCCATAACACATATCCATCCACAGTAATTCTGCCCGAAGGCAGGTCCTTCACTGCAATCTTACCACTTCATGCTATGCTTGCAGCTTTACTAGGGAATTGTGTAGGTGTGGTAGCTTCCCGTTGCCTTGAGCTTATATATATACACGAAGTAAGAACAGCTCCAATCTATAATATATAAAACATGTTTGTTTGTTTGTTTGTTTGTTTATTTGTTTATTTGTTCGTACTTTACGCGCGGCCATACCGTTGATCCGATTGTGATGGGACTTTTTGCAAAATGTTCAGGAGATTCTCGGGATGAACATAGGCTATAAGAGAGTTGTGATACTGAACTCCTACACTCTTAAAAGTCGCCCTTTATAGTGGGAAACGTGGGGGGAAAAAGTAGCTATTTGGACGTTTAAATGGCTTACGCTGTCTAAACCATAACAAATACACAACATTAATGTAACACAGAATTGGATATCTCAAAACGCTCTACAAAAAAATTCCGCGACAGCATATGTTTATCTCTTACGGATAACTCACAATAACCATTTTTGTCTTTCATTGATGTATGAAGATGGAGACAAGTAGGTAGATTCCTGTGCAAGCATAGCAGCACATGGCGGGTATTCTTTTACAGATAACTCTCCATAATGGATTTTGTGTTTTATGCCAAGAAGATCGAGATAAGCAAATTCCGGGCAATACCGAGTAATCAGCACGGGGAATTTTAAAATAATTACGATATACATTTATAATTATTTTTCATTTTACTTATTCAACTAATAATAAGAAGTACATTAATTTTCGTCTTTCAGGTGATTTATGCCAAGACGATTGAGTTAAGTAGATTCCCGGGCAACACTGGGTAATCAGCACGGGGAATCTTAAAATAATTACGATATATATTTATAATTATTCTCTTGATTTTACTTATTCAACTAATCATAAGAAGTTCATTGATTTTGTCTTTCAGCTCATTTATGCCAAGGAGATCGGGATGAGTAGATTCCCGGTCAACGCCGGGTAAACAGCACATGGTATCTAAAAATAATTCCGATATAAATTTTTCCTCCCCCTAATTTAACTAAACATAAAACACATTAATTTTCGTATTTGAGCTCATTTATATCAAGAAGATCGGATACGTACATTCCCGGTCAACGCCGGGTAATCAGCACGGAGTATCTAAAAAGTATAAATTTATAATTATTTATCCAATTACTTATTCAACTAAACATAAAAGCACATTAATTTTCATTTATTTAGGCGTAACACGCCGGGTATTAGCTAGTAAGTAATAATAAACAAAGCAATAAACTTTAAGGAATTTATTTATTACTTATACATAGGTCTATATAAATATTTAATACATTGGGTAGAGATATTGATAAATCTTAATACTATTTCTATTAAATAAAAGAAAAACAAATTATTAATTGTTAAAAATACTATTAATGAGATTTTTCTGTCGTTAATAAAAATGTTCTGTTTGTTTCTGAAATATTCTGGCGTAGGGTGGAAGAAAATTCTATGTTCTAGCAGGATAAAACGTAAAAGGTTTCGAGTATTAGGCTTTTAATTGTAGGTAGAGTAGCTATTTTCATGATGTGAACGCCTATAGGCTGTAGCTATAAAGAAGCTTATATTTTGTTGAACCATGTCATTGCTGTACGTACAAGTAGTGGAATTTGACATTTTGTTTTCGAAAAAAATACATTAGCCTACTTTACAGTAATAGTGCGCATAGATTCGTTTCTGTTCTAAGATTGTTAGTATTACAGTTCATGGCGCGACAGGCCCTTGGTCTATTGCTGGCCTCACTTCCACGTTTGGCAGTCATAACTAAGTTTGGACGTTCATGCAGCCAATGTAGGAGTGAAATATGTTCAGCATGTCGGGACTCTCAACCACTGTAGTTTGTTTCTCAACATCTACACTCGCACATAAAAAATAAATATAAATTATCTCCATATTCTCTAACCCTCTTTCTCATACACGCATCTATCTATAAATATCTTAATATGATGCCACTTGTTGTGTATACAATTACAATTTATCATAAGTAATGCCACGAGTGATTTCCAAATGATCGATAAATTCACGACTCACGAAGTGAGGAGTGAATTTATCTAGAGAATTTCGAAATCAAGAGTGGCATTTGTTAGGACTATTTAACGAATAAATTAAGCTGTTTACTCACAAATCAATGTTTAACTGTAGTTATTTTAAAATATTTATATATTTAATGTAAACGGCGATGTTTGAAAACAAATCAGAAATGTGAGATTGTGTTCATTCACTGCTGCTTGATCATATTATTTATTGCCAAATAAGATCGCAATATTGTAAGAGTGCACCCAAGTGGAGAAATAATGAAACACATCAAAATATATATCTTAATTAACATTTATTTTTTTAGTAAACAACTCAGTAAAATCAAGAAATCTTTTCATTATTTGCTATATTCAATGTATTTGTTGGAGAAAAATAATGCTTTGACTTGTTCAGAACATTAAAAAGGAGGATCTTTCTTTATCACAAAAACAGGAGGTGATAAAGAGAAATCGATAAAGAGCGAGGTAAAACAGGACTGTCATTGGTTGTAAAACAACATTCATTGTAACGTGATTGGTCATTGACTAGCATTTGTGGCATGAGTTAAATAGTCATAAGTAATGCCACGAGTGATTTCCAAATTTATCTAGAGAATTTGGAAATCAAGAGTGGCATTTGTTAGGACTATTTAACGAATAAAAATAAGCTGTTTACTCACAAATCATCGTTTAACTTAAGAAGCTTAAGAAGCATGACATCTGCGTACAAGATTTTGACGCACTTTGGCAAATATCCCTGATATTTTTTCGAATGATACAGTGGAGGAAATTGGTATAATGCCACTAAATTTTAGTAGTAAAACAACCTGAAATATTTATGCAAATGCCGTATGTGTGTCATAGATTACATATAATTATCTTGGACATAATTCCATACAGGTCTCCTCATTTTGTATTTATTATATATGTAAATAATACGTAAAATCTAAGAAAACGCTGTCCTAGGGGTGGAAATCGGTATAAAGGCAGGTCAACTTCTGGCTCTTACAGAGACATAAATGTAAACAAAACACTGCAATTACATGGAGACGATGTATCTGTGAGCATCGTTCATAAGTTACAAGTCAGCAGTACGTACAATGTCACGTGGAAAGTCTCTATCAAATGAAGAGAAATCAAGAGTTAGTGCCTTCAAGGAGATGGGCCTTTCCAATAGACAAATAGCTATAAAATTGGGGCGTCAAGATGTGTCATTGATAATTTTGTCAAACTGGGCTCACAATATGAAAAAAAAAAAAACGGGAAATATGGACGGACAAGAAAATTGTCTGAGCGCACTAAACATGTCATTTTACGTAAAGCAAAAGGTAAGAATATGTTTTCTTCTCAAATCCAGGCTGATTTGAAGTTGCCAGTAACAGCCAGACGAGTAAGACAAATTCTGTCAGAAGACAAGAACCTAAAATTAAAAAAAAAATCTCTGAACGATGCACATAAGAAAGTTAGAATGAATTTTGCTGAAGAACACATGTCCTGGACCTCAGAATGGAATAAAGTAATGTTCAGTGATGAGAAGAAGTTTAATCTGGACGGGCCTGATGGCCTTCAGTATTACTGGAACGCCCTCCGTACTGAAGAGCTAGTTAGAATGAGTAGAAAATTCGGTGGTGGAGACGTTATGATTTGGGCAGCATTCTGCTTTAAAGGAAGATCAAAAATAGCATGGATACGCACCAAGATGAATTCTGAGTCCTACACTGAGGAGCTTCTGGAGTCCTAATTGATACGAATGTATGAGGAATTTGGCGAAGATCTAATTTTTCAGCCAGATAATGCTTCCATTCACGTGTCTGCCAAATCAAAGGAGTGGTTCAGGAAGAAAGAAATACCACTTTTGACGTGGCCAGTCAGAAGTCCTGATTTAAATCCGATTGAGAACTTATGGGGGATCCTGGCAAGGCGTGTGTATCGCAATGGACGGCAGTTTGGGACAGTGACTGAGCAGAAAAATATTATTCAGGAAGAGTGGGCTTCAATCTCAGTGGAAGAAATAAACACCTCATCAAGTCAATGCCAAAGAGAATCTTCCAAGTAATTAACAACAATGGAGGTTCAACTAAATTTTGAACGTTGTTGTAAACTTTGCGATCAGTCTTTTTGGTTTAATCTGTGAAATACACAAAGTGCCTTTATACTAATTTCCACCCATATGTGAGAGTGGACGGAAATGGAAAATTAATTTTGACATTATTTGTGTGTGTTTTATACTCAATCACCTCCTAAGTTAATATAGAAAAATGCCTAAGAAAGAGTAAATAAACTTGTGTTAACCCTTTTAACAAGTGGCTTTATACCAATTTCATCCACTGTATCACAGACAGCTACAATCCTGGGAACTAATCTCATGTCCGTTTCCACTGGAGTCTCAAACACAAGTGACTTTAGACACCTCCTTAGAAATAATCAAGGGGCATCTTTCATCATGATTTCCTAGTCATCAATCTCTTTCTTGCAGGAACTAAAGTATATGGTGCATGTAAATAAATAGTACAGTACAAGTAAATTGTACGCATGTTAGTTGTAATGCTAGCCAATGTGATGGACAAGTTTATTTCCATATATCCCAAATCTGGCCTCTCTGACCCTAGATTCCCTATCTCAAATTGTTCAGTGGAGCATCCCCTGTATCTTATTTAATTTTTTAACGTTCTTACAGAATAAGCCTGTAAGCTTATATGATTCAGAGATAAAAATCCTATTCCGATAGGTCATGTCGCTTTACGGCCAAGGAGGCTTGCGTGATGTAAAAGTACCTACAAAGCGGGAGATTAAACTGGGAAACAAAAATGGAGTGTTTAATTGGAAATCATATGGTACTGGTATAAAAATAACACTAACATAGATGAAACATAAAAGCAAGAAAAAACTTAATCAAGAATAAAACTGGAGAATTCTTGTGTTATATTGATATAGCTCATAAAAACATGATCGGAAAAGGAACTCCAGTATTATAGACTTGGTCTTGACATAAAAATGTAATTAATTTTAACAGACATGCGCATGCGTATTTGCCCTGAAGCGGAACACTTGTTTAACTTCACTCCTGCCCTATAAAATTACCTAAAAATCGCTTCGGGTCACCAAGTGGAAAATTGTTCCCTACGGCAAGGCAACTCTCAATGATACATTCTTGTGTGAAATGCCCCGTAGTCAATTGTATCACTATTCCTCCTCCCTCCACTGCCTCTCTATTTGTTTGTTATTCATTGTCAATTTAACTGCATGTGTTAAGGATATGAACTGCCAAAAATAATGTAAGAATAGAGCATAAATAACGGAACATCACATTTCATTAACTTATTTTAAACTCTCATTTTATAGGTACTTTTTACATGTGCGACAGACTCGTAGTCGGGGTATGTTTAATTATGTCCAAGGATATGGGTTCATGGACGATTGAGCTCCGGGCTAGTTGGTTCAGGTTTCGGTAGAACAATGGACTTATATCTCGGGAATCCATGAGAAAGGATGTTCACTTGGGGAAAAAAAACAGTAGGCCCGGTGTGCTGTCTTGTAATTGATCGATGCACTTTTATTTTCACTCGTTGTTTACATTTGTCGTATTAGACGACGATTTGACGCGAAGGCTATTGGTGGGTCAGAACTAATAATGTTTATAACACTCAACCAAGCGATGTGCCATCTCTACTGACACTCACTTTAGTAACTTAATTTTCGCCTAGTAATGCGATGTGCCCTGCACCGGCACATTCGCTCGTTGCTACTCTCGCAACGGACTACCGAACTGAACTAACACTCGTTTTCGCCAAGTAAAAAAATTTATTGTTTCTGAGTGGGTCGGCATTAGTCCCTTCCACCAAAAGTCTTAGCGTCTCACAAACAGTTTATAAGTTACACTAATTTTGATTGGTAAATTATATCTTAAGGGCGTTGTCGTGGGTGTTAAACTTAGGCGTTTGTGGCCTCGTCCCCCTCCCTTTAAATTAGTTGCCTCATAATATAATGTTTCCAGGGTTGACCAAATAAGAGCGATCCCCCAATAGCGGCTATCGACTGTCGGCATCTACCTTACGCCGCCAAAGAAGGCACCCGCTGTTAGCGACATGTCCTAGTTAAAATTGGCTTGTGGATAACTCTTTCCACAGTTTGCCTAGGAAAATCCAGTTGTTTGTTTGCGACTTCCCAGCCTTTTGTATGAAGTTTTTGGGCTTAGCATTGTTATAGCAATTTGATAATAGTGCAGTCTTGTAAGTCCTTTTAACAAAGGAAACTGCATACTTTTTCCCCATTGTATAAGGGCTTACGGTTCCATTGTATGATGTTTACTAGTTTCGTTCGCTACAATAGCAAGAGTCCAGATCTATGACTGGCGCTAATTGCTTTATACTAGTGTTTTATTTATTGCTTATGAAATTATTTTGTGGTAGATTAGGTCATTTTAATTTTGTTACCATTGAATTCCTGTTTTAATTCCAATTCATTTGAATATAAATATGCCCTACTTCTGATAATAATTACGGGTTCATAAATTATTCACCTTTGATGAAAGTACTTATTTATCTGAAATAAGAGGCTGAGCGAATGACTTGCCACACATATCACATGTCATCGAGACCTTACAGCGGCACGACCTGTAGGAAAAGAAATTTTAAACTGAGGATCACACAATACTTTTTTGACCCCACAAGGACATGGAGGGTATCCCGGAATGAGTGATCAGCTCAATGTCAGGTCTCCTCAGAGACAACACAACACGGAAACGAAACACGCCATTCAAACACGGCGTATATGTTGATGATTATGATGGTCAGATGATGTCCGGGGCCCGCTGCGTGACAAGGCAGCACGCTACCTCGAGACCCCAGCGATGGACTATATATTTTTACATCCCGAGTGGGGACAAGGGTGCTCTCAGAGGGAGAGTTTCCAAGCTAATTTAGTTACGCTTATTTACCTACGTACATGTGATTAGCATATCACCTCAATGATAGTAGGCAACTAAGGTATTACTTGAATGCAGATCGGTTAAATTTTGCACAGAGAACTTTTTATTCAGGCTTGCGGTTATTTTACTAACCTGAAAATCTTAATACTTGGGACCCACGGTTTAAAATGAGAGAGCTCGTCCTTTAAATTTTGCATCGTAAAAATCCATCGACCTGGTCGGATTTGAATCCGCGTCTCTCAGGACTAGAGCCAAGGAACGTAACAACTAGACCACAATGGCAGACAATAGGTTATATTAAATGGTTATTATACGTTATTTTCGTGTAGAATAGCAGTACTTGTTTTGTTCCAGAATATTTAACTTGCGTGTGTTGTATGTAGCAGTGTTGGTGAGTTTTAATATATCAGAACACACTGTATAGCTGGCTGAGAGGCCGCATTCTTGAACAATAAATATATTCTAAGTTCCACTTTCGGTCACTGTGCTTTTAATAATGAGTCGTTCGATAACTACCTTTCATGAAACAGCGTTGAATCATTGATTCGAAGGCCGTCAGTTCCAGCCTTGTTCATGCTTTCATTTGTTTTATCATGTTTGGTGATGTGAATAATACAAATGTAGTTTTTTAACAGTACAGGTGCATATACAAGTGTTAGATTCCCCCCCCCATATAGTATTATATTATACTTACTATCTTGTAACCAAGATTAAAACCAGGATCGTTGACACTTAAATGACAATGTTCTTCAAATTGAACTATATGGCATTTACCTCGTACACCTATATACACTGCTCAAAAAAATTAGGGGATATTGTAGAATAACCTATTAAGACTATGTTTTTTGGAATAGTATTAGATGCAATCACTTTCTATTATTCCAAGATAATGTAAATAAGAGTTTGAAGTTGTTACGTAACCTCGGTACCACACCAGAGGGCAGTGTCTGTACTGTTGATGTGAAAGGGTGGTGTGGGGGTGAATGTTTTGTTGCTGTTTTTAAATCCAGTCCAGTTTTCAGTTAGTGAAAGACTTACCTTAGGGACAGTGATGCCTCGACAACGTGATTTACCTGAACCAATGGCTTGGAGGGCCATAGGAAGGATGGAAGCTGGACAGACACAACAAGAGGTGGCACAAGCCTTTGGGGTGTCTCAAAGCGTGATTTCCAGACTTTGGAATCGTTTTCAAAGAATAGATACTGTTCACAGAAGAGCCGGACAAGGTCGATCAAGGGCAACAACAGCAAGGGATGACCGTTACCTCTTGTTAACAGCCCGTCGGAATAGACAGCAGAATGCAACTCAACTGCGAAATACACTTCAAACAGCAATAGGACGCAGGGTGTCAACTCAAACTGCATGGAAGTGGTCTCTATGCCCGTAGGCCCATGGTGTGTACCAGGTTAACTCCACAACACCGTAGAGATCGCAGAAACTGGGCGGAGGAACATCGTGGGTGGAGGCATGCTGAATGGAGATCAATTCTTTTTTCTGATGAGTCGCGATTCAACATGGAATGTGATAGTCAGCGTGTATTCATCTGGAGAGAAAAAGGGACACGAAACAATGCAGCTTTTGTACGTGAATGATCCCCATATGGTGGCGGTGGATTGATGGTGTAGGCAGGAGTCAGTAGTGGTGGACGTACGGACCTCTACGTTATCCAAGGTGGTACTTTGACTGCGGTAAAGTATAGAGATGAGATTCTCCGACCTTTTGTCGTGGCTTATGCTGATAAGAACTTTTTTTTTTATAGAAGGGGCAGGGGAATTAGTTAGATTTTTTTTTTATATAGGAATAATTCTTGCATTTTTGGTAAAAATGCCTATATTTTCTGTTCATTTATGACTTCCTATGATTCTTTTCTTTTTATGGACGATAATGCACGACCCCACAGAGCTGGCTTGGTGGACGACATGCTGGAAGTGGAGGGTATCGAGCATATGCAATGGCCAGCTTCCTCCCCGGACTTAAATCCGATTGAGCATGTGTGGGATGCATTAGGCAGGTGCATTGCAGGCAGACCAGCACCTCCCACAACTGTTCCAGAGCTGCACATTGCTCTTATGGAAGAGTGGCCACGTATCCTCCAAGAACTCATTGCTAACCTCATTGCATCAATGCCATACAGGTGTGAGGCAGTGCTGGCCGTTCGAGGAGACCATACACGATACTAAAGAAACATTTTCACCCATGTTAATGTTGCTTTGTTTGTTTGCCATATTCCTAATCAGGATCTCTTTGACATCTGGTGTGGTACAGAGGTTACGTAATGACTTTAAACTCTTGTTGACATTCTTTTTGGAGTAATAGAAAGTGATTGCATCTAATACTGTTCCTAAAAACATAGTCTTAATAGGTTATTCTACAATATCCCCTAATTTTTTTGAGCAGTGTAATTCAAAGAATTTGAAGAAGCATTACAACTTAATATTAATTTACGTTTTTTTATGATTTTAGTAACGTTATAAAATATTTTATGACAATAAGGCATTGTTTGTTCCTGTAGAAACAGATTTTTTTAAATTTGTAACCAACGCAATGCTAAAGGATTATTTTGTGGGTACAATTACTCTCAGTACAGCTCTTTTGAAACCAAATGATGACTGTGAGTTCGAAAAAATATATTCAACACTTTTTAGGTCTTGCAGGTATACCTCAGATTATCCAGACGCTTATACAGCATGAAACGTAGTCTCATCTATTGGGTCATTGATATCATATATATACACTAGCTGGCCCGGCGAACGTCGTATCGCCTTTAAATATTTTTACGTTAATTTTTCCGATGTTTTAATTGTTATCTGCTATTCGGGGCGCAAACAAATCCAACAAATCAAAGATAATAAAAATCGGTCCAGCCGTTCTTGAGTTATAAATAGTGTAACTAATGCCACTTTGTTTATATATATATATAGAAGTCTCGGCCACGCGTTGCTGTGGCTAAGGTATATGTTAAATTATGTTGTAGTATACTAAGTGAGAAATCTAAATGTTTTACTCAATTTTTTTAGTTCTGTTACGTTAACTACACCCGGTATAAATATGGGGGTGGTTTATGTGGAAGTGGTTTTGTTGATTGAGATGAATTTATGTTGTCTGCATTCTCAGTATCATCCATAAGTGTATCATAAGGATTATATACATTTATTGATGGAATATTTTGAGGAGGCTTGCTGATTTCATTATACTTTCGTTTTTTTTCTACGAACTTGTTGGCAGTTTGGATTCTCATCACCATCAAGAAGTCTCTGTGTAGTAATATAATTTTGTGATATATTATAGTCATCTTGTTTTTCATTTAATTGAAGCATGGAGATTGTTTCTGTAATATTAGGCATATTATTATAACTAACTGACTTACTTACAGTTCTGTTATTCCGTTCCTTAGGACCTTCATATGTTTTTAAATTGACATTCTTCTTAAATGTAAGATTTATGTCACATAGGCCTATACCAATTTGCGGAAATTCACTTGATATCTTATCATTCGTGGTCTCTAGAACTGATTCGCCATACTGTTCAATGTCCCTTCTCGGTCCAGTTAAATTTCAATTAAGTTGCTGTCTTTCAGCCAGATTACTTAAAACTAATACTTACACGCGAAATTAATATTATTATCAATATATTGAAAATAAAATAAACACAAACACACTTAAATTATGAAATAATTAATATTTGTAATTCAATTGAAATTCGCGGTTGCAACAAAAAGCACAGCTACCTGGTTAAATAATAAACCAATAACCTTACACCGTCATCTGTTAAAATCGTATGGAACTCACAGATAATTATAACTCTTTGTTAAATAATAAACAAATAATTTGCAATAAAGAATAATGCTACTATAAATGTAGTTATAAACAACCGTAGGTGTCAAGTTGGATCAAACAGCACACAGTGTGCAAAATTTTATTAAAATCGGTTTAGTAGTTTAGGATTCCATCGCGGACAAACAACGTGACACGTATTAAGATATATATATATTTAAATCTTTGAAATGAATGCATATAATGTACGTTTTATTGATCGTCCTAATCATCATTAACTTATTTAGGTTTAGGTCGTTTGAGCTTGTTCCTATGAGATCTCAAGATGTAGTTGGCCAGTCCATCTTAATTTTGGTTATCCTGTACGTTTTATTTATAAGATTCTAAATGTATCTATATTACTAATTTTTAATTCTAATATTTATTTTCATGGCGAATGTTTTTACACTGCATTAAGACTAATATTGTTCGATAAAACGAAAACGCCAGGGTAATTAGAATATCATTTTTAAAAATGCCCAGGCCACTTTTTCAATGCGATAATTAGTAGACAAATCGTATGAATTCAGTGCATATATTTTGGAAATGATCGATGCGGTGCAAGTAGATGCAAAAAAAATCATAAAGGTGTCAAAACGTGTTTTTTTTCACTTTTCAGCCATGAAGAAAAATTAACGTGAAAAAACAAAAACTAGCATGTTACTGAGCTCAAACAAAAATAATAAGCCCTGAACAGATAAAATCATTTCACAACTTTTTGTCAAAAAAATTAAAAACTATGAAAAAGTATAATTTTTCACAGTTGTATTAGGCCTACTTGGCCCTTAATCATTGTAGATACTTTTTTCGGTGCTTAAATTGTTAGCCTTTTATGACGCCTATTTATCTTTTTTTTTGCAAAAATAACTAGATAATATTACCAAAAACAGTATTTAACTACCAGCCAAGAGGTTCAAGGAGGTAGGAAGGCCGGTGAAAAGATGGACAGAACATCTGTGAGGCGGAACAGGCAGTTTGCCTAGCCCGTGAAGTGAAGAATTGTAGATAACAGGACACGACAGATTGAGATCCTATAACAAATCACATTGCTTTCTCTGAGTAGTAGTGAAAACACTCGAAATAATCTTAATTTTTAAGACAGCGGCCGTTTTCACATCTGCCAGCTGTACGTCGACAGATACTATATTAATAGGCCTATGTCCACCGCTATGGTCTCGAGTAGCGTGCTGCCTTGTCAAGCAGAGGCCCGAGATCGAGCCTCGTCGGGACAAGTTTCCTGGGTGAGTTTTTCTTTTTCGGGGTTTTTTCCATAACTGTAAGATAAATATCAGGAATCTTTTAAGCCCAAACGGTCCCCGAACACCATCTGGCCATCAATATGTTCGCCTCGTTAAATTAAGTTTAAATTAAGATCTCTCGTGGCGCATCATTATCACCTTCATCACCATTCATATCATCAGGACATCCGTAACCCCGCCTTCCAAGCGCCCCAACCTCGGAAGTGGGTTACGAGTACGCCATACCAGGAGAGAATACCAGAAATGTAATGACAACCTGATGGCATTGATATATATAATATTAAACATAAAATAACTCTTAGGCTTTAAGTTGAGGAGACGGACCTACAAGGTAACTATTTTATAGTTTTTAACCGTACATTATATTACTGCGAACTAACACCTCAACGGAAACTTACCATGAATTTTACTAGTATTGGTTAATTATTCATTATGTCCATAGGTAATGGACATCAGGAATACTATATCATAAGTAATGCCACGAGTGATTTCCAAATTTATCTAAAGAATTGGGAAATCAAGAGTGGCATTTGTTAGGACTATTTAACGAATAACATTAAGCTGTTTACTCACAAATCATTATTTAAATGTAGTTATTTTAAAATATTTATATATTTAATGTAAACGGCGATGTTTGAAAACAAATGAGAAACTATCGGTATGCTTCATTTGCTTCTTTTGTTCATCACCTCGTTCTCTATGGTTTATCACTGCAACCAGATCATACTATGTATTATCAAAGGAACGCAATATTGTAAGAATGCTCTCTAGTGGAGAAAAAATTAAACACATCAAACTGTATATTATTAATTCATTTCTGGTCCTATGATGTAAATATGACAATTATATTTTTCTGGAATGTTATTACCTGGGAAAAAAATACAATTAAGAAAGTGCAAACAGTGGTTTCTTTTTTTTTTTTTTTTGTGGTGTAATCAATTGCTACAAATGTTTTTATATTAACTCCAGCATGCGCTGTGTGTTGACATTCATGCACTATATATACAATCTGGTAACCGCATTTCTTGGAGAGTCGGTCACTGCAAAATAATGCTGTGACCTATTCAGAATGTTAAAAAGGAGGTGCTTTGTTTATTATGATAAACTTTATTTGGTAAATTCTAGGCGAAACACGACTGTGATTGGTTGTAAATAAAAAAATCATTGAAATTTGATTGGTCATTGTTTCCCATTTGGGACATGAGTTAAATAGTGATAAGTAATGCCACGAGTGATTTCCAAATTATCGATAAATTCACGATTAATGAAGTGAGGAGTGAATTTATCTAGAGAATTTGGAAATCAAGAGTGGCATTTGTTAGGACTATTCAACGAATAAAATTAAGCTGTTTACTCACAAATCATTGTTTAACTATAGTTATTTTAAAATATTTATATATTTAATGTAAACGGAAATGTGAGGTTATGTTCATTCACTGCTGCTTGATCATATTATTTATTGCCAAATAAGATCGGAATATTGTAAGAGTGCACCCAAGTGGAGAAATAATGAAACACATCAAACTATATATCATAATCAACATTACGGGTTATTCATTTATTTTTTTTAGTAAACAACTCAGTAAAATCAAGGAATCTTTTCATTATTTGCTATATTCAATGTATTTGTTGGAGAAGAATAATGCTTTGACCTGTTCAGAACATTAAAAAGGAGGATCTTTCTTTATCACAAAAACAGGAGCTGATAAAGAGAAATCGATAAAGAGCGAGGTGAAACACGACTGTCATTGGTTGTAAAACAACATTCATTGTAACGTGATTGGTCATTGACTAGCATTTGTGGCATGAGTTAAATAGTCCTTGTAATTACTTACTACTCTGAGCAATATTGTTAAATGTTACAGGAATTCTATAAAACTGTAAACAAGTTATTCCAAAGTGGCGATTCTGAAAACAAGGGATTGTCTGTGCATTTAAGGAAATACGTGTAATGCGGGGATACACAGATAATGCATCCGTTTTAATGAAAGTAGGAAATGTCTCAACGTCCCTTCAGATAATAATACTTCCGTTTCTTCTTCATAAAACTCAATCAAAGAAAGTTAGCAATATTTTGTGAAGAATTCTAGAGGAAGCATAAAGCATATCGGCTCGTCGTCCACATATAAACATCAGGTAATACATTTTATTCTCGAACAATCGTGTTTATACCATCTCGCTGTATATTTTTATTTCTTATTAATTACGTAGAATTATAATTTCAAGTCTAAAATATTTGGGCTGTATTAGTGAGTTGTATATTTTTATAACTATATAATGTATGCTTTTTATCTGTATTTTAAGTCCATCCATCCATAGTAATTCTGCCCGATCTTTCACTGCAATAATAGCATTTTAATGCAATGCTTTGCAGTTTTACTAGGGAATTATAGGTGTGGTAGCTTCCCGTTGCTTTCCACACCGGTGAAAGATGATGATGATAAGGATGATGATGATGGCCGGATGGTTTTCGGGGACAGTTGGCCCTAAGCTTCCTGTCAGTTGTCTTACAGGTGAGGAAGAACCCCGAAAAATACCTCATCCAGGAATCTGAACCAACCGAGAATCGAATCCGAGCCCACTGTATGACAAGGCAGCACACTACCTCGAGACCACCAATGTTTTTTTTTTAAATATTATAAACAATTCGAGAGCTAATAATGAACATCGAATCCAAGCATTTGGCTTGTCGTCTGAGGAGAAGTAGGAAAAATCCAAAGTTGGGTTGATATACACCTATTTTCTGTATTTTAATCTCAGTGATTTATTATAAATATAAACAATGTGAGTTCTAGTAACGAAAATCAAATCCAGGATTTCTCTTGTCGAATTACGAGGTGTAGGATAACTCCAAAGGCAGGTTGGTCGGATCAGGGTTTAAACCCATGATTTCCACAACACTGATTTTAAAAATTGAATTTTCAGTTGTTTTGTTATATAAACATTTGTTGTTTCCCAATGTATTTTTTTATAGTTATCTTTTCTTTAACCCCATGCCGCTAAAGGCCCAGAAAGCCCTAGGCCTTCCAGCCGGTTGCTGGGTTCGCATCTAGACGTGGGCGATCATCCAACACTTATAGGTGTTGCATTTGATCAACATGTCGAGTCCTCCAGCCGTCATAGCTGGTTTTCTCAACTAAAACATCTCCTTATTGTAGCTACCCAAATTCCTCGTGGTGTTGAATGGACATCGATCCCTTACTAACCGAAATTCATAAACACAACTAAATAAGAATAAGAATAAATTTTATTTACAAATAAATGTTGTACACAGTATTGACACCCGAATGAGCAAGTGCTCGTGCTCGGGTGCAGTTCAGTTACCAACAGAATATATACATTTAAAGTTGGGGCCAGTTTCATTTTTACATAAATTATAGCACATACAAATAAAAAATAATAATGTATTGGGAATAAGACTTATTCTAACAAAAGAATAAATGGAATGGAGAATGATATACATAAAATAATATAAATCGTATAATGTAATGGATTATAACCAATAATACAGAAGAAAGTAATTAGTTACATAATGATTTATAATAATATAATCAAAAATAGATGCTTAATATTTATTATTTTAAAATATTCAAATGATTAATTTTATTCACTTAATTAATTAAAAATAATTTTACCTTATTTATTCTCAGGCTTTACAATGTGTTTGGTATTTTCCTATATCCATTTCAAGATTTTACAACCATCATTCATTCCTCTCTATTTTTTCCACGAATCTTCTTCGAAGCATCTTTCTTCCACAGTTCAGACTACTACTTCTGTCCATTTTAGTATCCCTCTCTTCCTTCTCAATGTCGGATTCCATTCGTAAATCTTCTTCGCTAATCTATCTTCCACCAATCTTTTCGTATGTCTAAACTCTCTTAATTGCGTTATTTTGATAATTTGTACTATGGTTCCATGCACTTTCATTTATTTTTATTATAAAATTTTTTCATATAATTTTATCTCTCATTGGAATCCTTGCTGATCGTATCCAGAAGTCAAATTTTGCCAAAACAGGAGAAATAATACACTCTAAAAAATGAAAGAACGTATTTTAACAAGGCAAAGATAAAAGCCCGTCCCATAAGAACTGAGTACTCTAAACTAAATTCCTCAGTAAGTTGAAGTTGCGGTCCGATTTTGCTTGTTTACAGAATACATATTTATTTTATTGAATCGGAGAAACCGAGTTTCGTATGTTAACTTATTTAAAACTATCGGATTACAGAGAAAGCAAACCTATCGTGACCTAAGTTATTGTCTTTTGAATATATTGTATAATTTGACATAAATTTAAATAATTTGTACTGATTGTATTTCCTATTACTTTATTAAAAAAATTAAATATATTATACTACTGTGTATTGTAGGATACATAGGCAATTAAAGGGTTAATTAAATGATGTACAAAGCGAGTCGGCTCAAGCGATATTGTTCGAGACTCATATTTGGGATAACCCTGGTTCAAATTCCGTTGCCGACCATCCTGACAGTTTTTCCACTGAATTCCCTCAACTGTCAAGGCAAATTCTGGGTTGAAATTCCGTTACTAGGATTCATTTCATCGTATTCATAATTTTATATCCTCATTAACAGACCAATAAACAAGCAAACGAACAATACAAAGAAATAATAATAAGTAGACTCGATATAACCTAGATGTTAAAGGCTTCTTTAAAGAAGAAATAAATATGGATTATATTGTTCAATCATGTTCTGTATAGGTGTTCATTGATTTAATTTCAACGGTATATGGATGATAATTAAATTAAACATAGGCTCAATCCTGGAAATGCGTGCTATTACGCATTACAAGGACTCTTGACGTCCCAACTCCTTTCAAAAAATGTTAAACTTAAAATATATAACACTGTTATTCTACCACTTATATTATATGGATGTGAAACATAGACTCTTACTTTAAGGGAGGAAAGAAGATTACCAGTATTTGAGAATAATAAAGTTCTTAGGAGAATTTTTGGACCAAAGAGAGATCAACAGACAGGTGAATGGAGAAGATAATACAGTGAACTACATGGTCTTTATAGGAAGCCAGTGTAATGAGAACAGTTAAGTCTCGTAGACTTCGATGGGCAGGATATGTGGCACAAATGGGGAATGAAAGACGTGCATGGGAGCTTCTTGTAGGAAAACCAGAGCGAAAACGCCCAGTTGGTAGAAAAAGAATGAGGTGAGAGAATAACATTAACCATGATTTGAGGAAGTAGATTATACAGGGAATGATTGGAAAACATTTGCTCAGGATAGGGATGTATGGAGAGCTTATGTCCGCGCGGCCATCAACCTGCGGGTTCGATAGTGCCAGTTAGAGTTATATGAATGATTATTAGAGACGAAACCTCTCCTTACAATAACGCGAGGTTGACTAAGCTACAACCCTACAGTAGAGGTCTCTCTCTGAACAGCGGTCACATGTAAACAAGACCAGGTTTCAAACTTACAAACTACACTTCGGTTGAACATAGTTGCCTACTGACTGTTCGCAACATTTGGATTGAAATATAACTAACTACACTGGATACTAAACAACTCAGTTCAGCAATGTTTGCTGTAACCTGACGGTACGGAGAACTCTGACTCCTTCCTTCTGACGTCATGTACATTGGTCGCATCAAACATACGCTGATATCGTGTTTCCGAAGGAATTGTTCCATCTTTAATGATTAATAATGAATTGCTCAAGGTAAATAAATATCAATCCAAAATTTGCCTTGGTAAGTCTGGAAAACCAGGAAAATCACATTTAGACAGAGTAATTTAACACCAGTATCTTAAATACTAATATGGGTTCAAGCGCTACGGTCGGAGGCATTACACTCTGTATTACTCTTGTTAAACTTATCACTCAAGTGAATATTTAAGATTTAAGATTTAAGATTTATTTAGCCTGGTGGAGTTAAGGCCATGTGGCCTTCTCTTCCACTCACCAGGACAAACATATATTACATAAGAATATGTATGTGTTCAACGTTTTTACAGAAAAATAACTTATAATAGAGGATTTTTTTTTGGAGCTTACAGAGAAGTATAAGCCCGGATTTCTACCCACAACAGTATGTTCATCTCTCCCCTCACCAAATTAAGTTCGTAGCGGCATCCCCACAAATCTGGTTTAACCACAAACTGCCCCAGGATTTCCGCATTTTCTCTCCCCATCGTGTTTTCTTATTACATTTGCTGACGTCAGAAATGCTTGTAAATACATTATTTTTCAATTTGTTGTGAATATTCACCCTCAGTTATCAGGGGACTTAGCTTAAAGCGTGTAGGGGATATTATTTCTCGACGATATTACAAGATGTTGAAATGGTGACATCTGTGTATTTTATTTTTATGTAAATGCGCTCTAACATTTGAGGTAATATGACATCGTGTCTTTAGTTATGGTAGAGAAAGAGAAAACTGATGTCTACCAGTATAGCAATCGTCATTATCTTCTTCGCGAACTTTAAATATTTGATATCCAGTCATTCTTATATCAACCAAATTCCGAAGAAGGCCATGATTATTGTTATTTATCCCATGTCTATCTTTCTCTAATAAAGCATTCTATTGAAATCAGTTGGCTGTGTATTTTATTTTAATTTTATTTTGAAACGCTTAAACATCTTTAGTCATATCGAATCAAGGACTTGAGTTATATCAGCAGAGGGCGTAGGCTGTATCTGTTGTGTGTATATATGTCTATTGTTTGTATTTACGTGTATTGTGAAAATTAATTTAACAGAGCGAGTTGTCTCAAGCGGTAAGCGTTTGAGGCTCGTATTCTGGAAGTCTCGGGTTCAAATCTAAGTGCCTATCATCCTAATTAAGATTTGTTTTTCTCAAATGTCAAGGCAAATTCTGGGTTTGAATTTCATTTAATCATATTCTCCATTTCATAATTTTATTTTTTAATAGATGCTATATGACCTTCGATGTTTAAGACACTATGCCATGGTGCAGAGTACGGGACTTGAGGCTGGTTCGAGCCCCAGGGAACGAAATTTTCTCTTGGAATTTCGGCTAGTGTGGGATCGGTGCGATGCTCACCCAGCATCGTGAGGACCTGTTATCTATAATAAGTATAGATTTCAGGTTGAGAAAACCAGCTATAACGGATGGGGGACACGACATGCTGACCTCATTTCAACTCTATACTGGCTAGATAATCGTCCTCCTCTGTGATTTACACATTTGAGTATGAAGCCAGCAGTTGGCTGATAGACCAAGGGTCTTCTAGGCCTGTTTTGCCATGGAGTTATGAGTTTAGATGTTAAAGGTGTCTTAAAATAAGAAAAATCAATTTTAATGAATAAGGAAATATGATAATTTCAATGCAACATTATCCTTAACAACAGAGAAAAACCTGCCGGGTTGATCGACCCAGGATTTGAACTCCCGACCTCATGAATAAGAATCTCAAACGCTCTCGCCTGCGCCAACTCGTTTGGTCAGAATGTTTATTGTGGTGTGTTATCCGTAATATTAACCATAGGGTAGCGCGGGGTTTTATGTTTACCACGTGAGACATGAATCTAAAATATTTTCTCCTCTGTATATAACATCTCGTCTTACGTGCTCCACGCCACACGGGCCTTACATGGACACGACCTGTCGAAAGAGTATTTTGAAAATCTGGATCGCATTATACTCCCTGGATGAGTGATCAGATCAATGACAGGCCCACCTCCGAGACAACATGAACATTTAAGACAACACACAACATTCATACTAAACAGAGTGAATATGATATGACCAAATAGTGTTCAAGGTACTATTTGAGTCTTAAAGTTTCCCGACGTTGTCTTACAGGTAAGGAGAAGTTTGTCTCAACCGAGGCAATGACGTTACCCCGAGACTATTCTAAAATATTTTAACAGAATAAGTAAACATCTAAATAACAAGCAATCATTACGACTTCAAATGGATTGCACCAACAAAAATCCGCTCTGTTTCCTGAATTTACATCCTGTTCTCCTCAACGCTTTTTAGATCTTCCAATTCATCTGTTATGTGTATGTAATTCTTCTTGGTTGTTTATACAACGTCAATAATTGTGTTTAGTGCACTTGTCAATGTTGTAATGTTTAGAATGAATACAACAGTAGTAATAATAATTCAGTAAACGAGCAAGTCCGCTCAGTGTTATGAGACTCGTAATAGTGAAGTTCCGAGTTCAAATCTCGTGATTAACCAGAGGTTATTTTTCCCTAAGGCGAATGCTGGTTGTAATTTCATTATTAGATTCCATTTCATCATCATAATGATAATTAAATACAAGTAGTACGCTTAAGCCTACAGGATACACCTAAAGATCCTAAATTCGACACGATCTTAAATATTGAAGCGTTCATCAATGAGAATTAAATAATAGTATATTAAGATGCGAGGTTGGGAAGTGATTTTTACAGAATCGAGGACATGTTTGAAAACTGAGCGATAGCGAGGTTTTTAATTTCCGAGATTCTGTAAAACACTTCACAAACGTGCGTTGTACATTATTTCTTGCGCGATGTTGTTTTCAAAATAATAAATAATAGTAAAATAATAGCATCTTTGTTGGAAATATTTGCGTTCATTATAAACAACTGACTAACGTTAACAGTGTGGGCAATGTTTATTAGTTGAAACTACAGGAGGCCGTGGCACAAATTAATTATAAAATGTCAGCAAGAACGTATCTATTGTTTTATATTGTTTCAAATAAAGTTCAGTTCATTTAAATGCAGTGATTTGTTTCGTATATTGTATATTAACACTACATTTTGGATATATATTTAGTATATACATTGTACGTAGTATACATAAAGGGTTTTACTTCCAACACGTTCTTTGTAATATGTAATATTACAGTATAGTTATTTAGGTTGGCAATCCCGAAATGTAGGAAGTTGAACTTTCAATCGTGGTCGCCATTGCTGTAAGTACGACAAAACGCACTATCGCGCAAAAAATAAGTTTGGTGTATTAGTAGTTACCATTCTCTTCCGGAATTCACGATGAACAAAGAGGTGAATTTTTCAGGGTATAAAATTCTAAGGAAAGTTTCCTTCAGAAAGGAATAAAACCTTGGGTTCCGTGTTGAAAATTTACAGCACATTGAAGAACCTGAAACATGATGAAAGACATCTCTGAACGGAGTAGGCTCTTACACGCCCAGATTTCAATTATATCGCTAAACCGGAGTTGTGCGACATTTTATAATATGCTAAACAAATAAAGTTACTAATGTGCTGTATGGGTCATGCCTTTATCATTCAATTCATTTGAGGCACCGGCCTTCTTACCCCACGTAGTCACAGATTTAATGTTTATGATATTATGAAATCTGTTCACCGCTGTGGTCTCAGGATAACGTACGCAGCGGGCCCGGGTTCTATCCTCGGTCGGAAAAAGTTTTCTGGGTAGTGGTTTATTTCCGGGGTTTTCCTCCTCTATAAGACAGATTTCAGGATACTTTAAGGCCCAAATGGTTCTCGTACATCATCTGTATCATATTCACCATGTTTAGTTTGAATGTGAGAGTAGAATGATGTTCGTCTTAAATGTTTGTGTTGTCTCAGATGATGCCCTGGATTCAGCTGATAACTTATTCAGGAGGTCTTTGTGTTATTCAAAAAGTAAGTATACGACCCTCCCTCCCCCAAACGGTCGTGTCACGTAACGCCGGTGTGGCGGTGGGATGGAGAAGATATTATGAAATTCATTACTAATAAAATTAATGATAGATTTCCGTCGCCGCGGTGCTGTAGTGGATATGTCCCTTCTCTCTAGTCCCAAGGGTCGCTGGCCGTGGTCGATGTATTTTTTAAGGATGTAAAAATCCAAGGGACAATTCCTCCGGGAGGGACCTTAAGACGTGGGTTTTCAGGCTTGTAAAAGAAACTCAAGCCTGAATAAAAAGTCTTCTGTGCTAATTTACCGAACATCCCCGTCTTAATAATACCTTGATTTCAT
>JASPKZ010002455.1:0-18966 GCA_030220185.1 Diploptera punctata
CTAACCGATAAACAAAAAATGTAAAAATTCTCTATTATTAAGAAAACTCCATTATTACTTTGTTGAGACTGTGTAAAACGTTTATCATGCAAAAAATCAGACATAAGTTACACAATTTTATTATTGCTTTGGAAAATGTTATATTCTTACAGTTTGACCAGAAACTGTCAATTTTTTCGACTCTTCAAGAAATGCAAAAATACTATCAAGTGATTGCGTCTTGGGTTTTATAATGCAAGCAATCCGGTCGAAGTGCAGAATTTCAAAATTGAGTTTTCCGTGGTTATCGTCTAACAGATTAACAAGAAAATGTAAAAAATTCTCTATTATTAATAAAATGCATTATTACTTTGTTGAGACTGTGTAAACCTTTATGATGCAAAGAATCCAGTATAAGTACAAAATTTCAATATTGTGTTGGAAAATGTTATATTCTTAAAGTTTGACCAGAAATGTCAATTTTTTTCGAAACTTCACGAAATGCAAATATAACATCTAGTGACTGTGTCTGTGTTTTATAATGCAAACAATCCGGTCTAAGTGCAGAGTTTCAAAATTGAATTTTACGTGGTTATCGTCTAACAGATTAACCAAAGAATGTAAAAAAACTCGATTATTAAGAAACTGCATTATTACTTTGTTGAGACTGTGTAAAGCGTTTATGATGCAAAAAATCCAATATAAGTACACAATTTCAATATTGTGTTATAAAATCTTATATTCTTGCAGTTGGACCAGAAAATGTCAATTTTTTTTGGAAACTTCAAGAAATGCGAAAATACTATCTACTGACTGTGTCTGGGATTTATAATGCAGAAATCCGGTCTAAGTGCAGATTTTCAAAATCGATTTTTCCGTGGTTATCGCCTAACCGATTAACAAAAAAATGTAAAAATTTTCGTTTATTAAGAAACTGCATTATCACTGTTTGAGACTGTGTAAAGCGTTTATGATGCAAAAAACCAATAAAAGTACGCAATTTCAAGATTGTTTTGGAAAATCTTATATTCTTACAGTTGGACCAGAAAATGTCATTTTTTTCGAAACTTCAAGGAATGCAAAAATACTCTCTAGTGACTGTGTCTGGGTTTTGTAATGCAAACAATCCGCTCTCAGTGCAGAATTTGAAAATTGAGTTTTCCGTGTTTATCGTCTAACCAAAAAATGTACAAAATGTCGATTATTAAGAAACTGCATTATTACTTTGTTGAGACTGTGTAAAGCGTTTATGATGCAAAAAATCCAATATAATTTCACAATTTCAAATATTGCGTTGGAAAATGTTATATTCTTAAAGTTTGACCAGAAAACGACAATTTTTTCGAAACTTCAAGAAATGCAAAAATACTATTTAGTGACTGTGTCTGGGTTTTATAATGCAAGCAATCCTCTCTAAGTGCAGAATTTCAAAATTGATTTTTCCGTGGTTTATCGTCTATCCGATTAACAAAAAAATGTAAAAATTTTCGATTATTAAGAAACTGCATTATTACTTTTTGAGGACTGTGTAAAGCGTTTATGATGCAAAAAATCGAAAAAAATACACAATTTCAAGATTGTTTTGGATAATGTTATATTCTTACAGTTTGTCCAGAAAATGTCAATTTTTTTCGAAACTTCAAGAAATGCAAAAGTACTATCTAGTGACTGTGTCTCGGTTTTATAATGCAAGCAATCAGGTCTAAGTTCAGAATTTCAAAATTGATTTTTTCGTGGTTATCGTGTAAGAGATTAACAAAAAAATGTAAAAATTCTCTATTATTAAGAAACTGCATTATTACTTTATTGAGACTGTGTAATGCGTTCATGATGCAAAAAATCCAATTTAAGTACACAATTTCAATATTGTGTTGGAAAATGTTATATTCTTACAGTTTGACCAGAAAATGACAATTTTTTTTAGAATCTTCAAGTAATGCAAAAATACTATCTAGTGACTGTTCCTGGGTTTTATAGTGCAAACAATCCGGTCTAAGTGCAGAATTTCAAAATTGAGTTTCCGTGGTTATCGTCTAACCGATTAACAAAAAAATGTAAACATTTTTTATTATTAAGAAACTGCATTATTACTTTGTTGAGACTGTGTAAAGCGTTTATGATGCAAAAAATCCAATATAAGTACAAACAATATCACGATTGTGTTGGAAAATGTTATATTCTTACAGTTTGACCAGAAAATGTCAATTTTTTCGAAACTTCGAGAAATCCAGAAATAACAACTAGTGTCTCTGTCTGGGTTTTATAATGCAAACAATCCAGTCTAAGTGCAGAATTTCCAAATTAAGTATTCCGTGGTTATCGTCTAACAGATTAACCAAAAGATGTAAAAAATCTCGATTATTAAGAAATTGCATTATCACTTTGTTGAGACTGTGTAAAGCGTTTATGATGCAAAAAATCCAATATAAGTACACAATTTCAATATTGTGTTGGAAAATGTTATATTCTTTCAGTTGGACCAGAAAATGTCAATATTTCGAAACTTCAAGGAATGCAAAAATAGCATCTAGTGACTGTGTCTCGATTTTATAATGCAAACAATCCGGTCTAAGTGGCAGAGTTTCAAAATTGAGTTTAAGTGGTTATTGTCTAACAGATTAACCAAAAAATGTAAAAAAACTCGATTATTAAGAAACTGCATTATTAGTTTTTTTGAGACTGTGTAAAGCGTTTATGATGCAAATAATCCAATATAAGTACACAATTTCAAGATTCTGTTGGAAAATGTTATATTCTTACAGTTTGACCAGAAAATGTAAATTTTTTCAAAACTTAAAAAAATGCAAATATACTATCAAGTGACTGCATCTTGGGTTTTTATAATGCAACCAATCCGGTCGAAGTGCAGAATTTCAAAATTGAGTTTTCTGTGGTTATCTTGTAAGAGATTAACAAAAACTGTAAGAATTGTCTATTATCAACAACTGCATTATTACTTTTTTGAGACTTTGTAAAGCGTTTCTGATGCAAAAAAATCCAATAAAAGTACACAATTTGAATATTGCGTTGGAAAATGTTATTCTCTCAGAGTTTTACCAGAAAATGTCAAATTTTTCGAAACTCCAAGAAATGCAAAAATAACATCTAGTACTGTGTCTGGGTTTTATAATGAGAACAATCCGGTCTAAGTGCAGAGTTTCAAAATTTAATTTTACGTGGTTATCGTCTAACAGATTAACAAAAATGTAAAAAAATCTCGATTATTAAGAAACTGCATTATTACTTTGTTGAGATGTTGTGTAAAGCGTTAGTGAAGCAAAAAACACAATATAAGTACACAATTTCAAAATTGTGTTGGAAAATGTTATATTCTTACAGTTGGACCTGAAAATGTCAATTTTTCCGAATCTTCGAGAAATGCAGAAATAGCAGAATTTCAAAATTGAGTTTTCCGTGGTTATCTTCGAACAGATTAACAAAAAGATGTAAAAAATCTCGACTATTATGAAACTGCATTATTACTTTGTTGAGACTGTGTAAAGCGTTAATGATGCAAAGAATCCTATATAAGTACACAATTTCAATATTGTCTCGCAAAATGTTATATTCTTCACTTTGACCAGAAAATGTTAATTTATTCGAAACTTCAAGAAAGGCAAAAATACTATTTAGTGACTGTGTCTGTGTTTTATAATGCAAGCAATCCGGTCGAAGTGCAGAATTCCAAAATTGGGTTTTCCGTGGTTATCGTGTAACAGATTAACAAAAAAATGAAAAAATCCTCGAATATTAAGAAATTGCATTATTAAATTGTTGAGATTTTGTAAAGCGTTTATGATGCAAAATATCCAATATAAGTACACAATTTCAATATTGTGTTGGGAAATGTTATACTCTTACAGTTTGTCAAGGAAATGTCAATTTTTTCGAAACTTCAAGAAATGCAAAAATAACATCTAGTGACTGTGTCTGGGTTTTATAATGCAAACAATACGGTCTAAGTGCAGAGTTTCAAAATTGAGTTTTACGTGGTTATCGTCTAACCGATAAACAAAAAATGAAAAATTGTCGATTATAAAGAAACTGCATTAGTACTTTGTTGAGACTGTGTCAAGCGTTTATGATGCAAAAAATACAATATAAGCACACAATTTCAAAATTGTGTTGGAAAATGTTATATTCTTACAGTTGGACCAGAAAATGTCAATTTTTTCCAAACTTCAAGAAATGCAAAAATAATATCTAGTGACTGTGTCTGGGTTTTATAATGCAAACAATCCGCTCTAAGTGCAGAATTCCAAAATTGAGTTTTCCGCTGTTATCGTCTAACCAAAAGATGTTAAAAATGTCGATTATTAAGGTACTGCATTATTACATTGTTGAGACTGTGTAAAGCGTTTATGATGCAAAAAATCCAATATAAGTACAAAATTTCAAAATTGCGTTGGAAAATGTTATACTATCACAGTTTGACCAGAAAATGTAAATTTTTTCGAAACTTCAAGAAATACAAAAATAACATCTAGTGACTGTGTCTGGGTTTTACAATGCAAACAATCCGGTCTAAGTGCAGAGTTAAAAATTGAGTTATACGTGGTTATCGTATAACCGATTAACAAAAATGTAAAAATCCCGATTATTAAGAAACTGCATTATTACTTTGTTGAGAATGTGTAAGCGTTTATGATGCAAAAAATCCAATATAAGTACACAATTTCAAGATTGTGTTGGAAAATGTTATATTCTTACAATTTGACCAGAAATTGTAAATTTTTTCGAAACTTCAAGAAATGCAAAAATACTATCAAGTGACTGCATCTTGGGTTTTATAATGCAACCAATCCGGTCGAAGTGCAGAATTTCAAAATTGAGTTTTCCGTGGTTATCGTGTAAGAGATTAACAAAAAAATGTAAAAATTCTCTATTATTAATAAACTGCAATATTACTTTGTTGAGACTGTGTAAAGCGTTATTGATGCAAAAAGTCCAATATAATTACACAATTTCAATATTTGGTTGGAAAATGTTATAATCTCACAGTTTGACCAGAAAATGTCAATTTTTTCGAAACTTCGAGAAATGCAAAAATACTATCAAATGACTGTGTCTTGGGTTTTATAATGCAACCTATCCGGTCGAAGTGCAGAATTTCAAAATTGAGTTTTCCGTGGTTATCGTGTAAGAGATTAACAATAAACTGTAAAAATTCTCTATTATTAAGAAACTGCATTATTACATTTTTGAGTCTGTGTAAAGAGTTTATGATGCAAAAAATCCAATATAAGTACACAATTTCAATATTGTGTTGGAAAATGTTATATTTCTACAGTTTGAACAGATAGTGACAATTTTTTTCGAAACTTCAAGAAATGCAAACATACTATCTAGTGACTGTGTTCTGGGTTTTATAATGCAGACAATCCTGTCTAAGTGCAGAATTTCAAAATCGAGTTTCTCTTGGTTATCGTCTAAGAGATTAACCAAGAAATGTAAAAATTATTGATTATTAAGTAACTGCATTATTACTTGGTTGAGACTGTGTAAAGCGTTTATGATGCAAAAAATCCAATATAAGTACACAATTTCAATATTGTGTTGGAAAATGTTATATTCTTAAAGTTTGACCAGAAAATGTCAATTTTTTCGAAACTTCAAGAAACGCAAAAATACTATCTGGTGACTGTTCCTGGGTTTTATAATGCAAAAAATCCGCTCTAAGAGCAGAATTTCAAAGTTGAGTTTTCCGTGGTTATCGTCTAAGTGATAAACAAAAAAGGTAAAAATTCTCTATTATTAAGAAACTTCATTATTACTTTGTTGAGACTGTGTAAAACGTTTATGATGCAAAAATCCAATATAAGTACACAATTTGAATATTGCGTTCGAAAATGTTATATTCTTACAGTTTGACCAGAAAATGTCAATTTTTTCGAAACTTCAAGAAATGCAAAATGCTATCAAGTGACTGCGTCATGGGTTTTAAAAGCAAGCAATCCGGTCGAAGTGCAGAATTTCAAAATTGAGTTTTCCGTGGTTATCGTCTAACAGATTAACAAAAAAATGTAAATATTCTCTATTATTAAGAAACTTCATTATTACTTTGTTGAGGCTGTGTAAAGCGTTTATCATGCAAAATATCCATTATAAGAATACAATTTCAATATTGTGTTGGAAAATGTTATACTCTTACATTTTGACTAGAAAATGTCAATTTTTTCGAATCTTCGAGAAATGCAGAAATAACATCTAGTGACTGTGCCTGCGTTTTATAATGCAAACAATCCGGTCTAAGTGCAGAATTTCAAAATTGAGTTTTCCGTGGTTATCGTCTAACAGATTCACAAAAAGATGTAAAAAATCTCGATTATTAAGAAATTGCATAATTACTTTTTTGAGACTGTGTAAAGCGTTTATGATGCAAAAATCTAATATAAGTACACAATTTCAATATGTGTTGGAGAATGTTATATTCTTAAAGTTTGACCAGAAAATGTCAATTTTTTCGAAACGACAAGAAATGCAAAAATACTATCTAGCGACTGCGTCTGGGTTTTATAATGCAGCAATCCGGTCTAAGTGCAGAATTTCAAAATTGAGTTTTCCGTGGTTATTGTCTAACCGATTAACAAAAAAATGTAAAAATTTTCGATTATAATGAAACTGCATTATTACTTTGTTGAGACTGTGTAAAGCGTTTATGATGCAAAAAATCCAATAAAAGTACACAATATCAAGATTGTGTTGGAAAATGTTATATTCTTACAGTTTGTCAAGAAAATGTCAGTTTTTTCGAAACTTCAAGAAATGCAAAAATAACGTCTAGTGACTGTGTCTGGGTTTTATAATGCAAACAATCCGGTCTAAGTGCAGAGTTTCAAAATTGAGTTTTACGTGGTTATCGTCTATCAGATTAACCAAAAATGTAAAAAAACTCGATTATTAAGAAACTGCATTATTACTTTGCTGAGACTGATAGCGAGGAGATACTAAAGGCCAACACGCACACACTATTGAGTAACACTAAGAAATTAGGACTGGAAGTATATATCAGTAAAACTAAATATTTGGTCACACGTAGAAATTCAGTATATAATGGAAATGGACAGCTAATGACAAATGAGGGAAATTTTGAGGAAGTGGCTGAATTCAAATACCTAGGAACAATAATCACAAATAGGAATGAGATGCACAAATAAATTAAACATAGGCTCAATTCTGGAAATGCATGCTATTATGCATTGCAGAGACTTTTGATGTCCCAACTCCTTTCAAAAAACGTTAAGCTGAAAATATATGAAACTAATATTCGACCAGTTATATTATATGGGTGCGAAACATGGACTGTTACTTTAAGGGAGGAAAGGAGATTACGAGTATTTGAGAATAAAGTTCTTAGGAAAATGTTTGGACCAAAGAGAGATGAACAGACAGGTGAATGGAGAAGACTACATAACAATGAACTACATGGTCATTATAGGAAGCCAGATATAATGAGAAGAGTTAAGTCTCGTAGACTGCGATGGGCAGGACATGTTGCACGAATGGGGAATGAAAGACGTGCATGGAAGCTTCTTGTAGGAAAGCCAGAGGGAAAACGCCCAGTTGGTAGGCCAAGAATGAGGTGGGAGAACAACATTAATTATGATTTTAGGGAAGTAGATTAAACGGGGAATGATTGGAAAGCATTAGCTCAGGATAGGGATGTATGGAGAGCTTATGTCCGTGCGGCCATGAACCTTCGGGTTCGATACTGCCAATGAGTAAGTAAGTAAATAAGAGACTGTGTAAATCGTTTATGAAGCAAAAAAATCCAATATATGTACACAATTTCAATCTTGTGTAGGAAAATGTTATAATCTTATAGTTTGACCAGAAAATGTCAATGTTATCGAAACTTCAAGAAATGCAAAAATAACATCTAGTGACTGTGTCTGGGTTTTATAATGCAAACAATCCGGTCTAAGTGCAGAATTTCAAAATTGAGTTTTCCGTGGTTATCGTCAAACCGATTAACAAAAAAATGTAAAAATTCCCGATTATTAAGAAACTGCATTATTACTTTGTTGAGAATGTGTAAAGCGTTTATGATGCAAAAAATCCAATATAAGTACACAATTTTAAGATTGTGTTGGAAAATGTTATATTCTTACAGTTTGACCAGAAAATGTAAATTTTTTCGAAACTTCAAGAAATGCAAAAATACTATCAAGTGACTCCGTCTTGGGTTTTATAATGCAAACAATCCAGTAGAAGTGCAGAATTTCAAAATTGAGTTTTCCGTGGTTATCGTCTAAGAGATTAACCAAAAAAAATGTAAAAATTCTTGATTATTAAGTAACTGCATTATTACTTGGTTGAGACTGTGTAAAGCGTTTATGATGCAAAAAATCCAATATAAGTACACAATTTCAAGATTCTTTTGGAAAATGTTATATTCTTAAAGTTTGACCAGAAAATGTCAATTTTTTCGAAACTTGAAGAAACGCAAAAATAACTATCTAGTGACTGTAACTGGGTTTTATAATGCAAAAAACCCGCTCTAAGAGCAGAATTTCAAATTGAGTTTTCCGTGCTTATCGTCTAACCGATAAACCAAAAAATGTAAATATTCTCTACTATTAATAAACTTCATTATTACTTTGTTGAGACTGTGTAAAGCGTTTATGATGCAAAAATCCAATAAAAGTACACAATTTGAATATTGCGTTGGAAAATGTTATACTCTCACAGTTTGACCAGAAAATGTCAATTTTTTCGAAACTTCAAGAAATGCAAAAATACTATCTAGTGACTGTGTCTGGGTTTTATAATGCAAACAATCCGGTCTAAGTGCGGAATTTCAAAATTGAGTTTTCCGTGGTTATCGTCTAACAGATTAACCAAAAAATGTAAAAAATCTCGATTATTAAGAAACTGCATTATTACTTTGTTGAGAATGTGTAAAACGTTTATGATGCAAAAAATCCAATATAAGTACACAATTTCAAGATTGTGTTGGAAAATGTTATATTCTTACAGTTTGACCAGAAAATGTCAATTTTTTCGAAACTTCAAGAAATGCAAAAATACTATCTAGTGACTGTGTCTGGGTTTTATAATGCAAACAATCCGGTCTAAGTGCAGAATTTCAAAATTGAGTTTTCCGTGGTTATCGTGTAAGAGATTAACAAAAAAATGTAAAAGTTCTCTATTATTAAGAAACTGCATTATTACTTTGTTGAGACTGTGTAAAGCGTTTATGATGCAAAAAATCCAATATAAGTACACAATTTCAATATTGTGTTGGAAAATGTTATATTCTTACAGTTTGACCAGAAAATGTCAATTTTTTCGAAACTTCAAGAAATGCAAAAATACTATCTAGTGACTGTGTCTGGGTTTTATAATGCAAACAATCCGGTCTAAGTGCAGAATTTCAAAATTGAGTTTTCCGTGGTTATCGTCTAACCGATTAACAAAAAAATGTAAAAATTTTCGATTATTAAGAAACTGCATTATTACTTTGTTGAGACTGTGTAAAGCGTTTATGATGCAAAAAATCCAATATAAGTACACAATTTCAATATTGTGTTGGAAAATGTTATAATCTTATAGTTTGACCAGAAAATGTCAATTTTTTCGAAACTTCAAGAAATGCAAAAATAACATCTAGTGACTGTGTCTGGGTTTTATAATGCAAACAATCCGGTCTAAGTGCAGAATTTCAAAATTGTGTTTTCCGTGGTTATCGTCGAACAGATTAACCAAAAAATGTAAAAAATCTCGATTATTAAGAAACTGCATTATTACTTTGTTGAGAATGTGTAAAGCGTTTATGATGCAAAAAATCCAATATAAGTACACAATTTCAAGATTGTGTTGGAAAATGTTATATTCTTACAGTTTGACCAGAAAATGTCAATTTTTTCGAAACTTCAAGAAATGCAAAAATACTATCTAGTGACTGTGTCTGGGTTTTATAATGCAAACAATCCGGTCTAAGTGCGGAATTTCAAAATTGAGTTTTCCGTGGTTATCGTCTAACAGATTAACCAAAAAATGTAAAAAATCTCGATTATTAACAAACTGCATTATTACTTTGTTGAGACTGTGTAAAGCGTTTATGATGCAAAAAATCCAATATAAGTACACAATTTCAAGATTGTGTTGGAAAATGTTATATTCTTACAGTTTGACCAGAAAATGTCAATTTTTTTCGAAACTTCAAGAAATGCAAAAATACTATCTAGTGACTGTGTCTGGGTTTTATAATGCAAACAATCCGGTCTAAGTGCAGAATTTCAAAATTGAGTTTTCCGTGGTTATCGTCTAACAGATTAACCAAAAAATGTAAAAAATCTCTATTATTAAGAAACAGCATTATTACTTTGTTGAGACTGTGTAAAGCGTTTATGATGCAAAAAATCCAATATAAGTACACAATTTCAATATTGTGTTGGAAAATGTTATATTCTTACAGTTTGACCAGAAAATGTCAATTTTTTTCGAAACTTCAAGAAATGCAAAAATACCATCTAGTGACTGTGTCTGGGTTTTATAATGCAAACAATCCGGTCTAAGTGCAGAATTTCAAAATTGAGTTTTCCGTGGTTATCGTCTAACAGATTAACCAAAAAATGTAAAAAATCTCGATTATTAAGAAACTGCATTATTACTTTGTTGAGAATGTGTAAAGCGTTTATGATGCAAAAAATCCAATATAAGTACACAATTTCAAGATTGTGTTGGAAAATGTTATATTCTTACAGTTTGACCAGAAAATGTCAATTTTTTCGAAACTTCAAGAAATGCAAAAATACTATCTAGTGACTGTGTCTGGGTTTTATAATGCAAACAATCCGGTCTAAGTGCAGAATTTCAAAATTGAGTTTTCCGTGGTTATCTTCTAACAGATTAACCAAAAAATGTAAAAAATCTCTATTATTAAGAAACTGCATTATTACTTTGTTGAGACTGTGTAAAGCGTTTATGATGCAAAATATCCAATATAAGTACACAATTTCAATATTGTGTTGGAAAATGTTATACTCTTACAGTTTGACCAGAAAATGTCAAGTTTTTTGGAAACTTCAAGAAATGCAAAAATACTATCTAGTGACTGTGTCTGGGTTTTATAATGCAAACAATCCGGTCTAAGTGCGGAATTTCAAAATTGAGTTTTCCGTGGTTATCGTCTAACAGATTAACCAAAAAATGTAAAAAATCTCGATTATTAACAAACTGCATTATTACTTTGTTAAGAATCAGTAAAGCGTTTATGATGCAAAAAATCCAATATAAGTACACAATTTCAAGATTGTGTTGGAAAATGTTATATTCTTACAGTTTGACCAGAAAATGTCAATTTTTTCGAAACTTCAAGAAATGCAAAAATACTATCTAGTGACTGTGTCTGGGTTTTATAATGCAAACAATCCGGTCTAAGTGCGGAATTTCAAAATTGAGTTTTCCGTGGTTATCGTCTAACAGATTAACCAAAAAATGTAAAAAATCTCGTATTATTAAGAAACTGCATTATTACTTTGTTGAGAATGTGTAAAGCGTTTATGATGCAAAAAATCCAATATAAGTACACAATTTCAAGATTGTGTTGGAAAATGTTATATTCTTACAGTTTGACCAGAAAATGTCAATTTTTTCGAAACTTCAAGAAATGCAAAAATACTATCTAGTGACTGTGTCTGGGTTTTATAATGCAAACAATCCGGTCTAAGTGCGGAATTTCAAAATTGAGTTTTCCGTGGTTATCGTCTAACAGATTAACCAAAAAATGTAAAAAATCTCGATTATTAAGAAACTGCATTATTACTTTGTTGAGAATCAGTAAAGCGTTTATGATGCAAAAAATCCAATATAAGTACACAATTTCAAGATTGTGTTGGAAAATGTTATATTCTTACAGTTTGACCAGAAAATGTCAATTTTTTCGAAACTTCAAGAAATGCAAAAATACTATCTAGTGACTGTGTCTGGGTTTTATAATGCAAACAATCCGGTCTAAGTGCAGAATTTCAAAATTGAGTTTTCCGTGGTTATCGTCTAACAGATTAACCAAAAAATGTAAAAAATCTCTATTATTAAGAAACTGCATTATTACTTTGTTGAGACTGTGTAAAGCGTTTATGATGCAAAAAATCCAATATAAGTACACAATTTCAAGATTGTGTTGGAAAATGTTATATTCTTACAGTTTGACCAGAAAATGTCAATTTTTTCGAAACTTCAAGAAATGCAAAAATACTATCTAGTGACTGTGTCTGGGTTTTATAATGCAAACAATCCGGTCTAAGTGCAGAATTTCAAAATTGAGTTTTCCGTGGTTATCGTCTAACAGATTAACCAAAAAATGTAAAAAATCTCTATTATTAAGAAACTGCATTATTACTTTGTTGAGACTGTGTAAAGCGTTTATGATGCAAAATATCCAATATAAGTACACAATTTCAATATTGTGTTGGAAAATGTTATACTCTTACAGTTTGACCAGAAAATGTCAAGTTTTTTGGAAACTTCAAGAAATGCAAAAGTACTATCTAGCTGACTGGGTCTGGGTTTTATAATGCAAACAATCCGGTCTAAGTGCGGAATTTCAAAATTGAGTGTTCCGTGGTTATCGTCTAACAGATTAACCAAAAAATGTAAAAAATCTCGATTATTAACAAACTGCATTATTACTTTGTTAAGAATCAGTAAAGCGTTTATGATGCAAAAAATCCAATATAAGTACACAATTTCAAGAATGTGTTGGAAAATGTTATATTCTTACAGTTTGACCAGAAAATGTCAATTTTTTCGAAACTTCAAGAAATGCAAAAATACTATCTAGTGACTGTGTCTGGGTTTTATAATGCAAACAATCCGGTCTAAGTGCAGAATTTCAAAATTGAGATTTCCGTGGTTATCTTCTAACAGATTATCACCAAAAAAATGTAAAAAATCTCTATTATTAAGAAACTGCATTATTACTTTGTTGAGACTGTGTAAAGCGTTTATGATGCAAAATATCCAATATAAGTACACAATTTCAATATTGTGTTGGAAAATGTTATACTCTTACAGTTTGACCAGAAAATGTCAATTTTTTGGAAACTTCAAGAAATGCAAAAGTACTATCTAGTGACTGTGTCTGGGTTTTATAATGCAAACAATCCGGTCTAAGTGCGGAATTTCAAAATTGAGTTTTCCGTGGTTATCGTCTAACAGATTAACCAAAAAATGTAAAAAATCTCTATTATTAAGAAAACTGCATTATTACTTGGTTGAGAATGTGTAAAGCGTTTATGATGCAAAAAATCCAATATAAGTACACAATTTCAAGATTGTGTTGGAAAATGTTATATTCTTACAGTTTGACCAGAAAATGTAAATTTTTTCGAAACTTCAAGAAATGCAAAAATACTATCTAGTGACTGTGTCTGGGTTTTATAATGCAAACAATCCGGTCTAAGTGCGGAATTTCAAAATTGAGTTTTCCTTCCGTGTTAACGTCTAACAGATTAAGCAAAAAAATGAAAAAATCTCTATTATTAAAAAACAGCATTATTACTTTGTTGAGAATCAGTAAAGCGTTTATGATGCAAAAAATCCAATATAAGTACACAATTTCAATGTATTGTGTTGGAAAATGTTATATTCTTACAGTTTTGACCAGAAAATGTCAATTTTTTCGAAACTTCAAGAAATGCAAAAATACTATCTAGTGACTGTGTCTGGGTTTTATAATGCAAACAATCCGGTCTAAGTGCAGAATTTCAAAGTTGAGTTTCCGTGGTTATCGTCTAACAGATTAAACCAAAAATGGTAAAAATCTCTATTATTAAGAAACTGCATTATTACTTTGTTGAGAATGTGTAAAAGCGTTTTATGATGCAAAAAATCCAATATAAGTACACCAATTTCAAGATTGTGTTGGGAAAATGTTATATTCTTACAGTTTGACCAGAAAATGTCCAATTTTTTCGAAACTTCAAGAAATGCAAAAATACTATCTAGTGACTGTGTCTGGGTTTTATAATGCAAACAATCCGGTCTAAGTGCAGAATTTCAAAATTGAGTTTTCCGTGGTTATCGTCTAACAGATTAACCAAAAAATGTAAAAAATCTCTATTATTAAGGGGGGGGAAACTGCATTATTACTTTGTTGAGAATGTGTAAAGCGTTTATGATGCAAAATATCCAATATAAGTACACAATTTCAATATTGTGTTGGAAAATGTTATACTCTTACAGTTTGACCAGAAAATGTCAAGTTTTTTGGAAACTTCAAGAAATGCAAAAATAACATCTAGTGACTGTGTCTGGGTTTTATAATGCAAACAATCCGGTCTAAGTGCGGAATTTCAAAATTGAGTTTTCCGTGGTTATCGTCTAACAGATTAACCAAAAAATGTAAAAAATCTCGATTATTAAGAAACTGCATTATTACTTTGTTGAGAATCTGTAAAGCGTTTATGATGGCAAAAAATCCAATATAAGTACACAATTTTCATATTGTGTTGGAACATGTTATATTCTTCAGTTTGACCAGAAAATGTCAATTTTTTCGAAACTTCAAGAAATGCAAAAATACTATCTAGTGACTGTGTCTGGGTTTTATAATGCAAACAATCCGGTCTAAGTGCAGAATTTCAAAATTGAGTTTTCCGTGGTTATCGTCATAACCGATTAACAAAAAATGTAAAAAATCTCGATTATTTAAGAAACTGCATTATTACTTTGTTGAGAATGTGTAAAGCGTTTATGATGCAAAAAATCCAATATAAGTACACAATTTCAAGATTGTGTTGGAATAATGTTATATTCTTACAGTTTTTTACAGAAAATGTCAAGTTTTTTCGAAACTTCAAGAAATTGCAAAATAACATCTAGTGACTGTGTCTGGGTTTTATAATGCAAACAATCCGGTCTAAGTGCGGAATTTCAAAATTGAGTTTTCCGTGGTTATCGTCTAACAGATTAACCAAAAAATGTAAAAAATCTCGATTATTAACAAACTGCATTATTACTTTGCTGAGACTGATAGCGAGGAGATACTAAAGGCCAACACGCACACACTATTGAGTAACACTAAGAAATTAGGACTGGAAGTATATATCAGTAAAACTAAATATTTGGTCACACGTAGAAATTCAGTATATAATGGAAATGGACAGCTAATGACAAATGAGGGAATTTTGAGGAAGTGGCTGAATTCAAATACCTAGGACAATAATCACAAATAGGAATGAGATGCACAAATAAATTAAACATAGGCTCAATTCTGGAAATGCATGCTATTATGCATTGCAGAGACTTTTGATGTCCCAACTCCTTTCAAAAAACGTTAAGCTGAAAATATATGAAACTAATATTCGACACCAGTTATATTATATGGGTGCGAAACATGGACTGTTACTTTAAGGGAGGAAAGGAGATTACGAGTATTTGAGAATAAAGTTCTTAGGAAAATGTTTGGACCAAAGAGAGATGAACAGACAGGTGAATGGAGAAGACTACATAACAATGAACTACATGGTCATTATAGGAAGCCAGATATAATGAGAAGAGTTAAGTCTCGTAGACTGCGATGGGCAGGACATGTTGCACGAATGGGGAATGAAAGACGTGCATGGAAGCTTCTTGTAGGAAAGCCAGAGGGAAAACGCCCAGTTGGTAGGCCAAGAATGAGGTGGGAGAACAACATTAATTATGATTTTAGGGAAGTAGATTAAACGGGAATGATTGGAAAGCATTAGCTCAGGATAGGGATGTATGGAGAGCTTATGTCCGTGCGGCCATGAACCTTCGGGTTCGATACTGCCAATGAGTAAGTAAGTAAATAAGAGACTGTGTAAATCGTTTATGAAGCAAAAAATCCAATATATGTACACAATTTCAATCTTGTGTAGGAAAATGTTATAATCTTATAGTTTGACCAGAAAATGTCAATGTTATCGAAACTTCAAGAAATGCAAAAATAACATCTAGTGACTGTGTCTGGGTTTTATAATGCAAACAATCCGGTCTAAGTACAGAATTTCAAAATGAGTTTCCCGTGGTTATCGTCAAACCGATTAACAAAAAATTTAAAAATTCCCGATTATTAAGAAACTGCATTATTACTTTGTTGAGAATGTGTAAAGCGTTTATGATGCAAAAAATCCAATATAAGTACACAATTTTAAGATTGTGTTGGAGAATGTTATTTTCTTACAGTTTGACCAGAAAATGTAAATTTTTTCGAAACTTCAAGAAATGCAAAATACTATCAAGTGACTCCGTCTTGGGTTTTATAATGCAAACAATCCAGTTGAAGTGCAGAATTTCAAAATTGAGTTTTCCGTGGTTATCGTCTAAGAGATTAACCAAAAAATGTAAAAAATTCTTGATTATTAAGTAACTGCATTATTACTTGGTTGAGACTGTGTAAAGCGTTTATGATGAAAAAAATCCAATATAAGTACACAATTTCAAGATTCTTTTGGAAAATGTTATATTCTTAAAGTTTGACCAGAAAATGTCAATTTTTTCGAAACTTGAAGAAACGCAAAAATAATATCTAGTGACTGTAACTGGGTTTTATAATGCAAAAAACCCGCTCTAAGAGCAGAATTTCAAATTGAGTTTTCCGTGCTTATCGTCTAACCGATAAACAAAAAAATGTAAATATCTCTACTATTAATAAACTTCATTATTACTTTGTTGAGACTGTGTAAAGCGTTTATGATGCAAAAATCCAATAAAAGTACACAATTTGAATATTGCGTTGGAAAATGTTATACTCTCACAGTTTGACCAGAAAATGTCAATTTTTTCGAAACTTCAAGAAATGCAAAAATAACATCTAGTGACTGTGTCTGGGTTTTATAATGCAAAGAATCCGGTCTAAGTGCAGAATTTCAAATTGAGTTTTGCGTGGTTATCGTCAAACCGATTAACAAAAAAATGTAAAAATACCCGATTATTAAGAAAGTGCATTATTACTTTGTTGAAAATGTGTAAAACGTTTATGATGCAAAAAATCCAATATAAGTACACAATTTCAAGATTGTGTTGGAAAATGTTATATTCTTACAGTTTGACCATAAAATGTAAATTTTTTCGAAACTTCAAGAAATGCAAAAATACTATCAAGTGACTGCGTCTTGGGTTTTATAATGCAACCAATCCGGCCGAAGTGAAGAATTTCAATATTGAGTTTTCCGTCGTTATCGTGTAAGACATTAACAAAAATGTGAAAGTTCTCTATTATTAAGAAACTGCATAATTACTTTGTCGAGACTGTGTAAAGCTTTTATGATGCAAAAATTCCAATACAAGTACACAATTTCAATATTGTGTTGGAAAATGTTATATTCTTAAAGTTTGACCAGAAAATGTCAATTTTTTCGAAACTTCAAGAAATGCAAAAATACTATCTAGTGACTGTGTCTGGGTTTTATAATGCAGCAATCCGGTCTAAGTGCAAAATTTCAAAATTGAGTTTTCCGTGGTTATCGTCTAACCGATTAACAAAAATGTAAAAATTTTCGATTAGTAAGAAACTGCATTATTACATTTTGAGACCGTGTAAAACGTTTATGATGCAAAAAATCCAATAAAAGTACACAATTTCAATATTGTGTTGGAAAATGTTATAATCTTATAGTTTGACCAGAAAATGTCAATGTTATCGAAACTTCAAGAAATGCAAAAATAACATCTAGTGATTGTGTCTGGCTTTTATAATGCAAACAATCCGGTCTAAGTGCAGAATTTCAAAATAGTGTTTTCCGTGGTTATTGTCAAACCGATTAACAAAAAAATGTAAAAATTCCCGATTATTAAGAAACTGCATTATTATTTTGTTGAGAATGTATAAAGCGTTTATGATGCAAAAATCCAATATAAGAACACAATTTCAAGATTGTGTTGAAAATGTTATATTCTTACAGTTTGACGAAAAATTGTAAATTTTTTCGAAACTTCAAGAAATGCAAAAATACTATCAAGTGACTCCGTCTTGGGTTTTATAATGCAACCAATCCAGTTGAAGTGCAGAATTTCAAAATTGAGTTTTACGTGGTTATCGTCTAAGAGATTAACCAAAAAATGTAAAAATTCTTGTTTATTAGTAACTGCATTATTACTTGGTTGAGACTGTGTAAAGCGTTTATGATGCAAAAAATCCAATTATAAGTACACAATTTCAAGATTGTTTTGGAAAATGTTATATTCTTAAAGTTTGACCAGAAAATGTCAATTTTTTCGAAACTTCAAGAAACGCAAAAATACTATCTAGTGACTGTAACTGGGTTTTAATAATGCAAAAAACCCGCTCTAAGAGCAGAATTTCAAAATTGAGTTTTCCCGTGCTTCGTCTAACCGATAAAAAAAAAAATGTAAATATTCTCTACTATTAAGAAACTTCATTATTACTTTGTTGAGACTGTGTAAAGCGTTTATGATGCAAAAATCCAATAAAAGTACACAATTTGAATATTGCGTTGGAAATGTTATACTCTCACAGTTTGTCCAGAAAATGTCAATTTTTTTCGAAACTTCAAGAAATGCAAAAATAACATCTATTGACTGTGTCTGGGTTTTATAATGCAAAGAATCCGGCCTAAGTGCAGAATTTCAAAATTGAGTTTTGCGTGGTTATCGTCAAACCGATTAACAAAAAAATGTAAAAATTCCCGATTATTAAGAAAGTGCATTATTACTTTTGTTGAAAATGTGTAAAACGTTTATGATGCAAAAAATCCAATATAGTTCACAATTTCAAGATTGTGTTGGAAAATGTTATATTCTTACAGTTTGACCATAAAATGTAAATTTTTTCGAAACTTCAAGAAATGCAAAAATACTATCAAGTGACTGCGTCTTGGGTTTTATATGCACCAATCCGGTCGAAGTGAAGAATTTCAGTATTGAGTTTTCCGTGGTTATCGTGTAAGACATTAAAAAAAATTGTAAAAGTTCTCTCTATTATTAAGAAACTGCATAATTACTTTGTCGAGATCTGTGTAAGCGTTTATGATGCAAAAAATCCAATATAAGTACACA
>JASPKZ010002456.1:0-20738 GCA_030220185.1 Diploptera punctata
TCTCTCCCTACAGGGAAGAATTTGAACCATACTAATTTAGTTACACTTGTTTTCGTATAGATGTCATTTTTGAGTGGTCCATGGTCAGCGTTCCGCCTCATACTGGCATCTAGGACGGGAAAATTCGGTAAATTTTGCTTAGAAGCCTTTTCATTCAGGCTTAAGGATTTTTACGAGCCTGAAAATCTTCAGACTCGGGACCCACGGCTTAAAGTCCCTCCCGGAGGACATGCTCCTTGGATTTTTCCGTCCTAAAAAATCCATCGACCCCGGCCGGGTTTGAAACCGCGACCCTCGGGACCAAAGGCAAGGAGCATAACCACTAGTCCACCGCGGCCGATATAATAATAATAATAATAATAATAATAATAATAATAATAATAATAATAATAATAATCACCAAGTTTTTACCGAAGGCAGGTCCTTCACTGCAATCATGGCATTTTTATGCTATGCTTTGCAGCTTTATTAGGGAATTGTAGGTGTGGCAGCTTCCCGTTGCTTTCCACACCGGTGAAGGATGATGATGATGATGATAATAAGGATGATGATGATGGCCATATGATTTCGGGGACCGTTTCGGTCTTAAAGTTTTCCTGGCATTTGTCTTACAGGTGAGGAAAAACCCCGATAAAAACCTCACCCAGAAAAATTGTCCCGACCGGGGATCGAACCCGGGCCCGCTGCGTGACAAGGCAGCACGCTACCTCGAGACCACAGCGGTGGACATTATAATAATAAAATATAATTAATATAATAATAATAATAATATAATAAAATAACCTATAATTTGATTAAGTAATTGGCTTGGTAAAGTCTTCTTCTTAATCATCTTATTCCTGTAGTTCCTAAGTGGAGAGCAGCAGTAAAGTTCCTCCAGCGTACTCTTCTTCCAGCCAGCCGTATCACTTGCTTCCAGCTTTTCCCTCTTCTTGGTAAAGCAAGTTTAAATATTAAAGAATAATAAGAGTATACATGAAACGCGTTATATTTATAATATTATTGTCTAGGAAATATTTAGTGAGATTTTTTAAACTGTCTTTTGAGTCGGACAGTCCTCGATATGCAAGGGTAGGGAATTCCAGAGTCGGGAGGCTGAAACAAGGAAGGATTAGGAATAGATGTTCGATGAAATACAGGAACAGCTAGAGTTAAATTTTCTCTTGATCGTGTGTTTTTGCGTGGCGGGACTTTTTAATAATATATTACGATGCGAGGTTGGGAAGTGGTTTTTACAGAAGGAAGGAAAATGTTCAAAAACACGAGCGATAGCGAGGTTTTTAATTTCCTAGATTCTGTAAAACACTTCACAAACGTGCGAAGATAAACGTACTCGAAGAGATGGAAATCATGAAAGCAGCTCACAACGACAGCCTGATAAACGAAAACGAACCCAATACATGCAACCCCCTCTACCAGATCTTCAGTGAAACACCAGTTTTGAATCCTGCCGATGATGGGACAAGTCCCGAAAGCGCTACAGTTAAATGATAATTAAGTTGAGGAGACGGACCTTTCAGGTGAATATTCTATAATTTTATATTAATTAAGTAATATAGGCCTACATAGATGGCAGTGGTTTCACTTCCCACACGTGGTTTGTAATATGTAATATTACAGTATAGTTATTTAGGTGGCAACCCCGAATGTAGGAATTTGAACTTTCAACATGGTCGCCATTTCTGTAAGTACGACAAAACGCACTATCGCACAAAAAAAAAAAAACTATAGTGTCAACTCAACTGACTTAGATTTTGGAAACGCGAAGACAAGTAGATTGAGGTAATGGCCGGTCTCCAAACATTTGTATGGACGTTCTGCACAGAGAGTGTACAGTGGGAAGTACTAATGTCAATGGGGTGTAGATGCGAGTAATAACTCTTGCTTAAACAATACAATTTCCCACACACGAACTGCGCCCCTCCTCCTCATGTTGATGGTTATCAAATGTTAAAATTAGTGTTGTGTGGGCGCACATAAATATCTACCCAATCATATTTCACGCTTTCTGATCCGCCTTTTGTTCCGAGTTCGGTTACCGATCGAGTCCTAATTCAACATCTCTTTTGAAGTACCGTCTTGTTAAATATCGTCTTTTGTTCTCAGAACAAACTCACATCTGTGTTGTGCTTCACAATTTGATCAACAGCAAACACGTCCTCTGTTCATGCCAACTACATTGTTGTGCTATCATGGCCGATTATAAGAAGGTCACTAGATAGTTTTGAGACATGCAATAGTAGAACATAATAGTCTTCATACCTATTTATATCTTCGAAATCAAGGTGTCCAGCAGTCGGGAAAATCTATAAAACCGGGAATAGGTCGGGGATTTGAAAACAACGAAAATAACGGAAAATAGATAAGAATTCGTAAAGCACATGCATCTACTTTGTATTCAAATCAAAAGTGTGTGTATACATATTCAAGATATAAGCAAGCAGAGTTACATCTAAAAAAATAATTCTCCGAAGAAGAAAAAATCTAAGTTAAAAAAAAGGAAAAGTTGAGTTTTTATACAAGAACTGGAAGAAAAGAAAAAGCTTTAACAATAACATTAATATATATATATATAAGCTCTTCCAGATGAATGGAAGGAATCAATTATCATACCAATTTATAAGAAAGGAGATAAAACAGATTGCAAAACTACAGGGGCATCTCATTACTTTCAACTTCGTACAAAATTCTAAACAAATATATTAGTAAGCAGACTTACTCCCTATATTGATTGACATTCTAGGAGATCATCAATGTGCATTTAGAAGAAACAGGTTCTACAACAGATCAGATTTTCAGTTTAAGACAGATTTTAGAGAAGAAATGGGAATATAATGGTACTGTACATCAACTATATGTAGACTTCAAAAAAGCATATGATTAAATTAAGAAGGAGAAGTTATATAGTATCCTGCTGGAGTTCGGAATTCCTAAAAAGTTAGTTAGACTTATACGAATGTATCTAAATGGCTCAAAGAGTAGGGTGCGTGTAGGCAAATAGTTTTCAGACACTTTTGAAATCCAGAATGGGTTGAAGCAAGGAGATGCACTATCTCCTCTACTATTTAACTTTGTACTAGAGCATGCCATTAAATCTTTAGACAATGAGGAAGGCTTACAACTCAATGGTATTAATAAGATGTTAGTTTATGCTGATGATGTAGTACTACTGGCCGATAGCGAGGAGATACTAAAGGCCAACACGCACACACTATGGAGTAACACATAAGAAATTAGGACTGGAAATAAATATCAGTAAAACTTAAATATATGGTCACACGTAGAAATTCAGTATATAATGGAAATGGACAGCTAATGACAAATGAGGGAAATTTTGAGGAAGTGGCTGAATTCAAATACCTAGGAACAATAATCACAAATAGGAATGAGATGCAAAAAGAAATTAAACATAGGCTCAATTCTGGAAATGCATGCTATTATGCATTGCAGAGACTTTTTGATGTCCCAACTCCTTTCAAAAAACGTGTAAGCTGAAAATATATAAAACTATTATTCTACCAGTTATATTATATGGGTGCGAAACCTGGACTCTTACTTTAAGGGAGGAAAGGAGATTACGAGTATTTGAGAATAAAGTTCTTAGGAAAATTTTTGGACCAAAGAGGAGATGAACAGACAGGTGAATGGAGAAGACTACATAACAATGAACTACATGGTCTTTATATGAAGCCAGATATAATGGGAACAGTTAAGGTCTCGTAGACTGCGATGGGCAGGACATGTTGCGCGTATGGGGAATGAAAGACGTGCATGGAAGCTTCTTGTAGGAAAGCCAGAGGGAAAACGTCCAATTGGTAGACCAAGAATGAGGTGGGAGAACAACATTAACTATGATTTGAGGGAAGTAGATTATACAGGGAATGATTGGAAAGCATTAGCTCAGGATAGGGATGTATGGAGAAGCTTATGTCGTTGCGGCCATGAACCTTCGGGTTCGATAGTGCAGGTGAGTAGTAGTTAGTTATATATATATTTATATAGATATATATATATGATCATTTGATTATTTCATCAATGACAACAATTGCATTGCCTACTTTATTTTGTAAAGCGTTTTTCTCTTCTTCCAGTTCTTGTATAAGAATCACAACTTTGAATTTTTTTCAACTTTGGTTTTTTCTTCTTAGGAGAATTTATTTTTTCGATCTAACTCTGCCTCCTTATATCTTGAATATATACAGGGTGTCCAATTCAAACCTCCCACATTTTAATTAATCATAACTAACAAAGTATGCGGAATTATGAAATGAGGCCGGTATTAAACGAAACAGAAACTCAAAGAATTTTCATTGCCACACACTAAAATACCTCTATATGTGCACCATTAGTAGCATGAACAATATAAAGTCTGTATTCGATTTCGTGCCACGTTCTGTCCGACATGTCCGTTGGTACTGCTGCAATTGGGTCAAGGATACGGGTTCGTAAATCATGAAGATCTTGTACTGGAAGTCGCAAACACACGGTCTTTTACATACCCCCAGAGGAAGAAGTCCAGTGGAGTGATGTCTGGCAAACATGGTGGCCAGCAAATTGGTCCGCCGCGTCCAATTCACCTATCTGGGAAGGATTATTTGAGTGAATTCCAACATTCAGGCTCCAGTGTGGTGGGACTCCTCTTGCTGAAAGATAATTGGGGTTGCAGATCAGCTACTTGGGGGTACAAGAACTGTTCCAACATGTCTTGGTATACCGGGCACAGTTTTTGACTTCTGATGGAAGAAAAAAGAACCTACAATCTTGTTCTACATCAGGCCGCGCGAAATGTTTACTTTTGGCCTATCCCGGACGTGTTCACGGTAGACGTGTAGATTTTGCGTACCCTAGATCCTTACACTGTGCCGATTAACAGATCCTGATACATGGAACGTTGCCTCTTCAGAAAACAAGACGTTTCCAGAAAATTGAGGGTCCTTGTCAATACGATCCAGCATTTCAATAGCGAATGCCTGTCGTCGTGGCCTGTCATCTGGCTTTATTTGTTGAACAATTTGCAACTTGTAGGGGTACAAACGAAGTCGCTTATAAAACACTCGATGCACAGTTGATCTCGGCACATTGAACTGCCGGAAAGCTTGGCAAATTGATTTTTGTGCACTTCTCTGAAATCCTGCTCTAATTTCTTCAATTTTTTCTTCAGGAACACGTGTACGAGCACCTCCTGATTCTTTTTTAATGCTTCCAGTCGCCAGCAACTTCTCAAGCCATGCCTTAATGGTCTTCCCATCAGGCGCATTTTCTCCATATTCTCTCCGGAAATTTCTTTGCACTGTAATTATTGACTTCGTCTCTGCATACAAGAAAACAGTTTGTGCTCGTTGCTGAGGAGTCGCCATTTTGTTTTATCATTATTGTCCAACATGCGGCAGATGAATTAACTGCAACATTGAAAACATTTTTTTTTTCGAGTTTCTCTTTCTTTTAATACCAACCTCATTTCATAATTCCACATACTTTGAGAGTTATGACTAATTAAAATGTGCGGGGTTTGAATGGGGACACGGTGTATATATATTCTTGATTTGAATACAAAGTAGATATATAGGCTATTAATAAAGTAATTTTAACGTGAGAATGTTTTTTCGTAAACTTATTTTGTAGTTCATGTTCAAATAAAAAACAAAACTAGTTTGCTATTCTTATTTAGACCTTATCATGAAAATAAATTACATGTTTTTTATCACATATAGATTATTTCAAAAATTGAACCCATGAGTTCGATACAACCAGTGAGTTAGTCTTAGAATTAATTCAATTCAGCACTAAAAACACTCTAGGTTTTCTAGTATCTCAAACCTATGAAAATATTAATTTCAGTTTTCCATATCGTGTAGTGATGGTCGAAAAGTTTAAGACAATCTGCAAGTGTTTTAAAGAAGCTAACCTTGATCCTGGGTAAAAACGATCTTGTTACGTAATCTTTAGTTAAGCTGTTAATTCTGCCACACTTGTGCGTCTTTTTCTTTCAATTCGCTCTTAATAATAAATTTGGGAATTTTATAGTAGGCCCTACTTTCTTATATTTTCAAATATGGCAGTTTTAACTAAATATTTTTAATTATCCATAATTTACTTCAAATCAAAAGAATTGAAGATGTTGCAATTGAACTTAATCCTTTGAACATTTGAAATATTAACAGTTTTAATAAATAGTTTTAATTCTAAACTTCCACGCAATGTCCGAGAATAATTATCACGACAGTCTATCGTCATTGTTTTTTATGTGCAAATTCTCTCAGATTTTTGCTACGAATTTTTAATTTTTACTAATGAATACCAACACAAGAATCTATAAAGCCGTCAAATGCCCAACATAGACGTATGCTTTTTAGACAAAAACGATATAATCTATAGTCCAGCTGCTCAGTCCTCCAGCCCTGACGTTTTTCACTACAGTATCGCCGATAGGATATTCAGTGGGAGGGACCGCTTTATGTAAACACTTCGAATATCAAATCATAGCACTTTCTTTATTATCCAGAACGTAAATATTATAAATAAACGCTCATTTTATTATGCGAAATTGAAATTTAAAATGAAAAAATATATATATATTTCTCATTTATCGCTACCGAACGCACTATTCTCAGTTAGCAGAAAATACAAGCCGACAACATCCCAGTAATTTCAAACCTTACTAGCGGCCGTCGAGAGCAGTGATTGGTTGTGGCAAACTTCACTCTAATCTTCAACTATTTCCTTATTGGCAGTAGATGGCGAGTGTCTCCCTTTACACTCCCCATACAACTTTAAACGTCAGGGCCGAAGACTCAGTGGCTGTATTGTAGAACGAAACATATATTCTAGAGACAAATTAAATGAATATTGTAAGGAAAATTGTACAGAAATCTAGATGATATAAAGTAGGAAGTGAAACATTAAAACCATTTAAATATCCAAACAATAGGTTATTGGGTGAATAGAAGAACTTGAATAGACCCAACATGTATCTCGCATGGCACCCGGACATAATGTTGTACACATGGAATGGAAAAATATAATTATTAAAATATATAATAATTTAATTTTAAAATATATAATTACATTATCTTAAAATGTTATCTTTTCCCGGCAAATTATCGTTGAAATATATATTCATCTTAAAATGTGATTATATATGAATATGGATAATTTTAATATTAACGTATTTTTATATTTAACTTAAAATGGCATATACGAATTGAACAAAAATCTTATTTTTAATACCAAAACAAGTAATTTTTAAACTCAAATATTTCACTTTCGAATATAGGCCTACATATTGTAACTTATGTTTCAAAATGTCTGAAACTGTTACACAGATTTTTTTAATTAAAAATATTTTGAATAGATATAATTTCATATAATACAAATAAATACCTGTTGAGTTCTCGAGTGAAGCAGAAAAGTGTTTGCCTCTTCCAACATAATTCTTGCAGTCTTGGTTCACAACATTTCAAAAGCATTTTCGTTGTTTCAAGGACAGATAAAATTCATTAATAACGTAATGGCTGACCATAGAGAACCGTTGGCTGACCGGGATGCGTGACTTGCGCCTCGCAATTTGCATTTGTTGTTTTTATTTTAAATTCTGCTACAAAGACCCAAAGGCGCCCACCGGGATTGAGCTACGGGACGCCACATACGTAGTAGTACGTGACCAATTGTAGACGACTCTGTACAAAGCCGTGGCATCCCGTCTAATCCCTGGAAAAATCTACCTGAGACGGTTGAGATCGACTGGAAGACTGAAAAGGAGATGAAAGACCTCTTAATTTCTGGAAGGAACATGCTGTGGGGCCTAATATAACAACAACAAAAATAACTAATGAATTTTAACTTAAATAAGTACTATTTAATAAATATGAGTCCTAACATTATTTTACTTGGACCTAAATATCCTACTTTACATACACGCACGCATGCGGCGCGCACATACATTTTGGCCGTGGTCATTTTATGTGTCTCTAGATAGGATCGTTTGGAAGATCTGTAAAACTTTTTTAAAAATATTTTATTGACAAACTTCGAAATGTTCTAAACCACTAAAAGGGGTTAAAATACAGTGTTTCGCTAATAATTTACCAACTCAGAATTATGTCTTAGTATTTTTGCCAGACACTTGGCACAGCTTGTTTGCAGTGTCGGAAAATTTGAGTAAGAGAATCTGAAGACACAACTTTCAATATGGAAAGAACGATTGTCATTTGTTTTTTGTTAGTTTTCATATGAACTGCTCGCATGAATATTTTAGGAACATATTTGTTCACAGAAGAGAAAGATTGTAGCAAAAATCTTGGCTTACTTTGTGACCACATATTCATCGAGAATATTTTTTTTTATTTAATGCCACCAATTTGACATTTGCAAACATTTCTGGTATTCTCTCCTGGCATTGGCGTACTCTAACCCATATCCGATATTGGGGCGACTGGAAGGCGGCGTTACGCTGCCCTTTTAATATGATGATGATGATGATGATGATGATGCACTAGGAGTGATCTTAATCCTAAACTTAATCGAATGAAATAAATGACAAATGATGATAATGATGACCAGATGATATTCGGAGACGGTTTGGGCCTTAAAGTTTTCTGATATTTTTTTACAGGTCCGGAAAACTTCTTCTTTCTTCTACTACAAGGTTTAGGCTATGCAGCCTGTTCCGGCGAAGATAAAACTGGAGGGAAAACCCCGAAAAAAAAAACATCACCTAGGAAACTTGTCCCGACTAGGGGTCACAACACGGGTCCGCTGCGTGACAAGGCAGTATGCTACCTCGAGACCACAACGGTGGACATATTAAAAATTAAAACAAATTAAATTAAATTGTGTTTATATTTTCTTATGTAGGCTACACACAAAAAGCCACTTGCGCAGTTTGACACACATCGATTACTGCCATTCTTTCTACGAGGTTAGTATTAATTGTTGGCGTTCTCATACTATCCTATATACACCCATAAATATGCAGCCCTATAGAAACGGTTGCCTAAAGAAACAGTATACTACAAAAAGAAAATATAAAATAAATATAGTCTTACTAAGTTGTGAATAAATTATCCTGCCAGGTTATTTTATTAAAAATGAAAAAAAAACATACACAAATATGACACAGAGATATAAGAGTTACCTATATAACGTACGCCTGAGTAACATATCATTTAAGCACATATGCGTGCAAATGATATCAAAGAATTGGACGCTGTTATTCATCAACCGGCTATGCGCCATTATGTAAGTTTCAGGAAAATACGATTAACAATTTTTAATCAATCATCACTATTTATTGTAGCGGCCAAACTAACAATTCTGGATATTGCAAGTTATTTTACTTGTATGACAGTTATGCATTTAAAAATCTAAGAGCGGGAATATTTGACGCTTAGCTGCATGATGCAAAATTTATATTAACATTTATGAAGATCTGGTTTCACAGCCGTTTGTTGCAAAACGTAGAATCTCTGATAGGATTGATGACGTTTACATTTTTCTTTAATACTATGGCTACATTTAAAATTTGGTGCTAAAAGTGTGCGTACACTTACATCGTGAGCAAGTGCACCAGATAACATAAAAAATCTCAATTTTGTTAAAATATCATTTAGCCGGTTGATGCATAACATCTTCCACTTTGAACAGAATATTTCATTATCCATCCATCCACCCATCCATAGTAATTCTGCCCAAAGGCAGGTCCTTCACTGCAATCATAGCATTTGCATGCTATGCTTGCAGCTTTACTAGGAATTGTGTAGGTGTGGTAGCTTCCCGTTGCTTTCCACACCGGTGAAGGATGATAATGATGATGATAATGATAAGGATGATCATGATGATGATGGCCATATTATTTCGGGGACCGTTTTGGGCCTTAAAGTTTTCCTGACATTTGTCTTACAGGTGAGGAAAAACCCCGATAAAAACCTCGCCCAGAAAACTGCCCCGACGGGGATCGAACCCTGGCCCGCTTCTTGATAAGGCAGCACGCTACCTCGAGACTACAGCGGTGGACTATTTCATTATAATCATTGCAACAATTTTCAAAGTTTTAGAGGACATTCTCCAATTTCTTTAAAGAATCTACAGAAAAAGTTTAAAAAGTGTTCCGCGAGCTCCAAAGAATAAATCAATTATTTCATTGGTCCCTGAATATAACTTTAATATCAGACAGTATTTTCTCTGAACAAAAAATATATCAGATTTTGGTTACAGAAATACAGTCACGTACAAATGTATCAAGAGAACGGTAGGCTAGACGCCATATTATGGAAGTGGTGGGAAGCTGTGGGGTTGTGTGACAAATTGTAGTCATGAGGAGGGCTGGACCACCCCCTGGGCCACACTACATCAACCCCTTCCAATATGACAACAACAGGTAAATAAAAAATGCATGCCTCGTTACCATCACTTTATCAATTAGGTTTACTCTGGGCACCCCTCGGAGAATTCTCTATCTCATGTGACTACTCCTATCTATTTATCTATTATCACCATCATCATCCTTTTATGTCGTAGTTCTCAAAAGATTGCTACGACCTACAAAAACTTTCCCAACCATATTTTCCTAGACCGTCCCAACGATCTGTGCCATTTGGTTGGTATTTTAAAATTGCCTTAGGAATCCTGGATCTGGATATTCGGTCTACATGCTGACGCCTGTTCTATTTTCACTGACTGGTGTAATATATTATGGGCACTGGATGGTGTTATGCATGAACCGGCTATGTGCCATTATGAAAATTTCGAAAAAAAATGCATTTAAAGTTTAGGTCAATTTTCACTATTTATTGTATAGCGCTAAACCCAACAAGTAATTTTCCTTGTTTGACAGTTATAGTATATCAAGATTCTAAGAGCGGGAACATTTGGCGCTTAGCTTCATGATGCAAAATTTAGATTAACATTTATTAAGATCTAGTTTCCATAGCCATTTGTTGCAAAACATAGAATATCTGATAGGACTGATGGCGTTTACATTTTCTTTAATAATAAGGCTGTATTTAAAGATTTGGCGCCTAAAAGTGTGCTTACACTTACTTCATGAGCCAAGTGCAACAGATGGCACCAAATATTTATTAATGGCACTAAGCCGGTAGATGCATAACATCGCCCAATTCATCGAGGATATCATTTTTTGCTTGATCTCATCTGAATCACTTACTCTTCGGCACAGAAACTTCATTTTACTTTCAGTAATTCTACTTTCATGATTTTTTCGCAGAGTCCATGGCTCGTTTCCATACTAGAGAAATGGCCCTGGCAATATCATATTAAACTATCAACTATCTGCCTCTGTGCGTCTTTCTGAACACAACATATCATCATTCGTCCTCTTTCACTGCTTCAGTCTCCCCGTTACAGGAATAAGCAACCAGTTGGAAATCAGGAACTGTCGATCAATAACTATTTTCAACTAAACGTTGGCAACACTTCCGAAAGTTCTACGATGGCTGAAGTTTCTTTATCGTGTGTTAAATAGTATTCATATACAATGTATTTACAATTACTGTAGTATTTATAATTATTTAATTTATTTCAAGTGCATCCTCATGTAATTAAAATGTAATATTATTTTGGAGTTAATTGCAGTAGAGACTATCTGTAATCGTAATGTTATAGTTAATGGAACATAAAGATCTTAGGCCTACTCTGACTGTTTAAATACAATGTTTATTATTATTATATTATTATTATTATTATTATTATTATTATTATTATTGAGGCGGAACATTGACCACGGGCCACTCCAATGATATCTATACGAAAACAAATGTAACTAAATTAGTAGGGTTCAATTTCTTCCCTGTAGGGAGAGAGCGCCTAAATCTCGTTGAGGGAAACAAGGGCTTACAGGATTACAAGAGATTATTATTATTTATTATTTATTATTATTATTATTATTATTATTATTATTATTATTATTATTATTATTATTATTATTATTAGAATAGGAAACATAAGTGTTTAACCGCTAAATTGTTAAAACGCTAATTTCTCTAGTCAATTAGGCCTATTTTAATGTGGCGAACCGCATAAAGGAATCATAACTATTATTATATAGCCTACTAGCTAATTTCCGGCGTGCGCTGCTACGCCTAAATAAATGAAAATTAATGTGCTTTTATGTTTAATTGAATAACTAAAAGTAAAAAAATTATAATTTATATTTATTAGATACCCCCGTGCTGATTACCCGGCGTTGCGCGGGAATCTACCTATCCCGATCCTCTTTACATAAATGAGCTGAAATACGAAAATTAATGTGTTTTATGTTTATATCGTAATTATTTTTAGATACCCCGTGCTGTTTACCCGGCGTTGTCCGGGAATCTACTCATCCCGATCTTCTTGGCATAAATAAGCTAAAAGTCAAAATCCTTATTGTGAGTTATCCGTAAAAGGAATACCAGTCATGTGCTTGTATGCTTGCACAGGAAATTACGGACTTGTCTAGGATCATTCTAGACATCAATGAAAGACAAAAATGGTCATTGTGAGTTATCCGTAACAGATAAACATATGCTGTCGCGGACGTTTTTTGTAGAGCTTTCTGAGATATTCAATTCTCTACACATTAATTTTGTATATTTGTTATGGTTTTGGCAGCGTATCCCATTTAAACCGTCCAAAGAGCTTCTTTTTTCACGTTTTCCACTACAAAAAGCGTATTTTTAGGGTGTGTAGGAGTTGAGTATCACCAATTTTTTATATCCTATGTTCATCCCGGGAATCTCCTGAACATTTTTTAAAAATCCCCATCACAATCGGATCAACGGTATGGCCGCGCATAAAGTACGAACGAACAAAGAAACATTAATTTTTATATATTGCACATTTACGCAATTTACCACTCGTTCGTTTTCTTCTGTTTTGTTAAAAAATAATAAATAAATAAAATCGATTTGTGTATTCCTATAGGATATATTGCCAATTTAAGAGCTAATACTAAAGTGTAGCCTACTTGTAGACCTATCAAAACATTGGAAGAAGTATTCATGCAGCAGCTGGAGAAGCATTAGGAGAACGAAATGTGTGAAACGAAACACAAATATATTACACTGAGCAACAAAAAATTATTTTTTTGTCTCAGGAAGAAAAAAATGTGATTCTGATAGTATTTTTTTCCCCTGAATTCAAATATAATATCGGTTTTTCTCCATCGTGCAAGGTTTCCGAGAGACAGAAATTTATAATTTCAAACACTTTAATATTTTTTACATTCGTAACTAGGCTACACAATATTCGAACATTCGAACTCACCTACGAAAGTAAGAAAATGGCGATTTTCTGCTATACTTCGCCTGTGGAGCATCCCTCTTGATGGTCTCCAATAATAATCGGCCAGCATATTATGATTCCATTTGCCTTGATATCTCTTTTCCTTAGCTGAAATCTCCTGATGAAAGTGTTAGTTTTATTTTACAATGGACAAATGTTCGAAAAAACGTTTATTAAAAAATAATTATTTAAATCCATTAATTGAAATGGAAATAAAAAACTGTGGGTGATGTGTGAAATTCCGAATACATAGGCCATATTAGAAAAGACGATAAAAACTGCATTAACTACAACTATTGGTACTCATGAGACAAAAATCATGTTGACCAGAGTTATTAGAGTGAAGAAATAAAATCTTATATAGGCTTAACCTATATAAAAATGAAATGTTTGTTTTGTTTGTTTGTTCTGTTTGATTTACTAACTTATGCGCGGCCATACCGTTTGAACCAATTGTGATGATTTTTTTGCAAAATGTTAAGGAAATTCCCCGGATGATCATAGGCTAAACGAAAGTTTAGATACTTAACTCCTACACCCTTGAAAACACCCTTGGTAGTGAAAAACGTGAAAAAGTCCCTTTTTTTACTCTTAAATGGCTACGCTGCCTAAACCATAACAAATGCACAAAATTAATGAATCCTACACAGAATTGAATATCTAAAAAAAAAACTTTACAAAAAAGTTCGAGTCAGCATAGGCAATGTTTATCTTTAACAGATAACACACAATAGCCATTTTTATCTTTCATTGATGCCAAGGAGATTGGGATAAGTAGATTCCCGGGCAAGCATGTGCTGCCATACCATTCATCCGTTTGTCATGGGGCTTTTTTCAAAATGTTCAGGATTTTCCTGGGAAGGTTATAGGAAAGGCCTACAAGAGAATTTTAATGCTCAAGCCCTTCACCCTTAAAAATCACCTTCTGTTGTGAAAATACGTGAAAAAATGTCGCTTTTTGTAAGCTAAATGGCTTACGCTTGCCTAAACCATAACAAATACAAATAATTATTCTACACAGAATTGAATATCTCAAAAAATTCTACAGAAAAGTCGCGCGAAAGCATAGGCATATGTTTATCTTTTAACGATAACTCACAATAACCATTTTTGCCTTTCATTGATGCCAAGAAGATCGGGATAAGTAGATTCCCGGACAAGCATAGCAGTGTACGGCGGAGGTATTCTTTTATGGATAACTCAAAATAACGAATTTGTCTTTCAGCTCAATTATGCCAAGTACATCAGGATGCGTAGATTCCCGGGCAATGCCGGGTAATCAGCACGGGATATCTAAAAATAATAACGATATAATTTATATTTATTTTTTCCTTTTACTTATTCAACTAAATGCAAAAACACATCATTTTTTAGATTTAGCAGCGCACGCCGGGTATTAGCTAGTAACAAATACAAATTAAAAATGAACTATACAAAAAGTGGTTGAATTCAAACAAACTAGAAGATAAAATAAAATACAAAGAAACACAGGCAAAAATTAGGAGAAAAGTTCCAGAAAGGGAAAAATGAGACATGGTAGAAGGCATTGTCCTAGAATTATGAGAACTGTATGATCTAAAAAAAATGACAAGGCATGTGGATTTGGAGGAATTTCGGCGGAGTTTATTAAAATAGGTTCTAATAAATTGGTATGAATGAATAAGAATCCATTGTGAAAGTAGTATAAATGGAGAATATATCCCAAATGATTGCAAGAAGGACTTAATAGTTTTACACTAGAAGGGAAAGATATTAGGCCTATATAGCTATATCCATCCATAGTAGTTCTGCCCGAAGGCAGTCCTTCACTGCAATCATAGCATTTTCATGCTATGCTTGTAGCTTTACTAGGGAATTGTAGGGTGGTAGCTTCCTGTGCTTTCCAAACGGTGAAGGATGATGATGATGATGACGGCCATATGATTTCGGGGACCGTTCGGGCCTTAAAGTTTTCCTGCATTTGTCTTACAGGTGAGGAAAAACTCCGATAAAAACTCACCCAGAAAAAAACTGCCCCGAGCGGGGATCGAACCCGGGCCCGCTGCTGTGACAAGGCAGCAAGCTACCTCGAGACCACAGCGGTGGACGTATATAGCTATACCTAAATTATATTTATATTTATATTATTTATTTATATTTATTTATTATTTATAAAGTACACCGCCCTGTGGTCTTAGAGGGTAGCGTGCATGCCTTGTCACGCCAGCAGAGCAGGACGGATTCGATCACCGGTCGGGACAGTTTTTCTGGGTGAGAGGCGGGTTTTATCGGGCGTTTTTTCTCACATGATAAGACAAAAGTCAGGAAAAACATAAGGCCCCAAACGCGTCCCCGAAATCATATGGCCATAATCATCATCATCCTTCACCGGTGTTTTGGAAAGCAAAGCGAGAAGCGACCACACCTACAATGTCCTAGTAAAGCTGCAAGCCCATAGCATGTGAAAATGCTTATGATTGCGGTGAAAGGACCTGCCTTCGCCGGCAGACCCGAAATACTATTGATGGCGATATTTACATATATATAAGCCTATATGTCAGGAATTATAGGGAAATTACTGCGACTTATGTAACTCATGCCCCAATTGGGAGTCAATGATTCAATCAAATGTCAAATGAATCTTGATTTAAACCAATCACAGTCGTTTTAACCACGATTTTATCAATTTTAATTTATCACATGAAAATCAAGCTCATCCTTTTAACATCTGTAATAGGCCATGCAGCTAGTTATTTGCAAGTGACCGACGACTCTCTAAGAAATACGTTGAATATTAACCAATTTATATATTAAGATTGTCACCGCGGTGGTCTCGAGGCAGCGTGCGCCTTGTCACGTAGCGGGACTCGGGTTCCAATCCCGGTCAGGAGAGGCTCCTGGGTGAGGTTTTTTTTTTTCGGGGTTTTTCCTCACCTGTAAGATAAATGTCGGGAAGCTTTGGGCCCAAACGGTCCCCGAAAATCATCCGGCCATCATCATCATCCTTATCATCATTATCCTTCACCGGTGTGGAAAGCAACGAGGAAGCTACCAACACCTATAATTTTCCTAGTAAAGCTGCCAATGCATAGCATGGAAAGTGTTCTGATTGCAGTGAAAGAACCTGCCATCGGGAGCAGAATTACTATGGATGGATATTAAAATGTAAGAATCCTAGAATTACAAGTAGCTCCCAAGATTGTATATATCGTACACGGATTTTAACCAGATTTCTGCTTGCGGGGATATAATAGAACAATATTTTATAGCATTTGATTATACCACAGAAAAAAAAAAGAAACCACTGTTTTGCACATTCCTAAACGTATTATTTCCCAGATATTTACGTTCCAGAAAAATATAATTGACATTATTTAGGCTACATCATAGGACATCAGAAATTAATAATTACTTTATGTTGGTTAGCATAAAACAATTTTGATGTGTTACATTTTTTCTCCACTAGGGTGCATTTCTTACAATGTCGCGATTCTTGGCAATAAATAATATGTATATCTGGTTGCAGGTGATAAACAAATGAAACATAATAAACGTTTCTCATTTGTTTTCCAACATCACCGTTCACATTATATATATATATATTATATATATATATATATAATATTATTTAATATATATATATAACTACATTTTAATAATAATTTGTGAGTAAACAGCTTAAATTTTATTCGTTAAATAGTCCTAACAAATGCCACTCTTCATTTCTAAATTCTCTAGATAAATTTGGAAATCACTCGCTGGCATTACTTATGACTATTTAACTCATGTCGCTCATGAGAGTTTTTAGATGAAATTTGAATTTGAATTTATCTTATATTATTATTGACCGAAAAACTATGAAATTGGTAGTCAATGACCAATCACGTTTCAATGAATTCTGTTTTACACCAATGACAGTCGTGTTTCACCTCGCTCTTTATCTATTTCTCTGTATTCAGCTCCTGCTTCTGTGATACAGAAAGACGATCCTCCTTTTTTAATATTCTGAACAGGTTAGACCATTATTTTTCTCCAACAAATACATTGAATGTAGCAAATAATGAATAGATTTCAGTGATTTACTGAGTTGTTTATTCAAATATAAATGATTACCCTATAATTTTGATTATAATAGTTTGTATGTGTTTCATTATTTCTCCACTAGAGTGCATTCTTACCAATATTGCGATCCTATTTGGCAAGTAAATAATATGATCGAGTTGCAGTGAATATACATACCCTCACATTTCTAATTTTGTTTTCAAACATCGCCGTTTACATTAACTATATAAATATTTAAAACACCGAGATAACTCTATTTCAAATAATTATTTTTTAGTAAGAGCTTAATTTATTGTTTTCGTTAAATAGTCCTAACAAATGCCACTCTTGATTTCCAAATATCTCTAGATAAATTCATTCCTCACTTCGTGAGTCGTGAATTTATCGATTAATTTGGAAATCACTCCTGGCATTACTTATGATAAAAAAATTAAAAATATCTTGTGGGTCAAGAATATTGTAAAATGTATAGCAGAAGAACAGGCAGGTTTCAGAAAAGGTTCGATCCATTTTAATATTAATGTCAACGTTTATTATTTTATTATACCTGTAATTTATATTTCAGATAGCCTAACCTGAAAATTTAGAAGAAAAAATAAAGATTCCTTAAAGTTCTAAATTTTTGAGAGAAGGTAAGAAGATTCTACAGTTGAACTTGAATTCTAATGCAGATTTATTCAGTTCTGACATCATGACCAGTACTATTAGTGTCAGTACATGATCTCTTAATTATAATGACTATTTAATCAATGCCCCAAATAGGGTCAATGACAATCACATTTCAATGATTCTGTTTTCCAAGCAATCAGAGTCGTGTTTCACGAAATATTTATCAGTGTTTATAATTACCATATTAAAGAAAGCTCCTCCTTTTAATGTTCTGAACAGGCCTGACCATTATTTTGCAGTGACTGAGCGCGGTGAGAAATACGGCTACCAAGATTGTATATAGTGCATGGATGTCAACACATGCCGCATGCGGGAGTTAATATATAAACAATTGTAGCAATTAATTCTACCACCAAAAAAAGAAACCACTGTTTTGCACTTTCTTAATGTATTTTTTCCCAGGTAACAATCCAGAAAAATATAAATGTCCTATTTTACTTCATACGATATCAGAAATGAATTAATATACGGTTTGATGTGTTTCCATTTTTCTCCACTAGAGAGCATTCTTACAATAGTGCGTTCCTTTGGCAATAAATTAGTATGATCTGGTTGCAGTGTGTAAACAAAAGAGCAGCAGAGTGAATGAAGTTACCTATCGTTTCTCATTTGTTTTCAAACATCGCCATTTACATTAATATATAAAATTTTAAAATAACTACAGTTAATAATGATTTGTGAGTAAAACAGCTTACTTTTTATTCGTTAAATAGTCCTAACAAATGCCACTCTTGATTTCAATTTGGAAATCACTCGTGGCATTACTTATGATAAGTTTTTCTAATAATATTAACATTATTATAAAATAATTTGATTACTCGACATGACCGTAGAACAAATTAGTGTTTCTATAATCGAAACAGATAAAAATTAACATAAAATATTTATGACAACTTAAGAATTATAGAGGAATTACTGCTGACGAAATTTTAATGTCAATATTTCAATACATGGTTTCGTATTTTTGGTTTCAAACTTTTAAAACGTTCTCCTGTAAATCAACAAAATGAACAAAACACGTTCTTTCCCTTGTGGCCTTCATATACAACTTTCCATGTGGTCTTCGTATACAAGAAAAGAAATAAGAAATATAGAATAAAAATGCAGGTGGAATGGGCTATAACATTTAATACATTTTATTTGCCCACACGACAGAAGATGTATAAGTATACTCAACAAGAAAATTTTTTAAATGAATGTAATAAAAATGGGGGGTCTAACATTAAATTTAAATGTGTGTCCACCGATGTGGTCTCGAGATAGCCTGCTGTCCTGTCACGCAGCGAGCCCGGCTTCGATCCCGGTCGGGACAGTTTTTTTGGGTGAGGTTTTTATCGGGGTTCTTCCTTACTGTAAGACAAATTGTCAGGAAAATTTTAGGCCCAAACGGTCCCGAAATCATATGGCCACCGCAATCATCATCATTCATATCCATCTTAGGTTAAGCTAAGATTAAGGACTCTCCTGGCGGCACCACTAGTACCACCATCACCCATCATATCATCGGGGCCAACGTAACCCCGCCTTCCAGACGCCCCAACTCAGAAGTGGGGGTTAAAAGTACACGATGCCAGGATTGAGAACACCAGGAATGTCGAAAGACAACCTGGGGCATTTGCCCACAAAAAAACATTAAATTTAACCTAAAGGAATATATGACATGTGGGTTGAAACAGACATCGTAGTTTCGGAAAATTGAAAGGAAACTCTGAGATGAATATATTTTTAGGATTTAAATTAAATCGAAAAGAAAATTTATAATCAATAACAATAAAAGAAGATCATCATTAAAATTATAAATGTATTTATGGATAAAACAATAAGATGTCCAAATTATAAATCAATGGCAATAGTGATATAATAAGAACATTCCAGTCTGTAGGACTCGATGGGCAGGACCTGTTGACGTATGGGGAATGAAAGACTTGCATGGAGGCTTCTGTAGGAAAGCCAGAAGGAAGACGCCAGTCCAGTTGGTAGACCAAGAATGAGGTGGGAGAATAGCATTAATATGATTTGCGGGAAGTAGATTATACCGGGAATGTTGGAAAACATTAGCCAGGATAGGGATGTATGGAGAGCTTATGTTCCGCGCGGCCATGATTCGATAGTGCCAGTGAGTAAGAGTATAGCTGAGAGTGCCATAAAATATGGGTCTGAGACTTGACAACAGAATCAAAATCCTATATTAAAATTATTATAACGGAAATTCAATATTTAAAAGTCAGGTAGGGCTTTATATTTTGCGAAATTAAAAACTGACAGGAAATCAAGATCCAAAAATGTAAATATATTCTTATTTCATATGATTAGAATGTGTGGTCATGTCAGAAAAGGCCAGCAGCGAGCAGATCACCTAGAAAGTATTTCATTTGACTTCCCAAGGAAGAAGGAAAAGAAAGGTGATCAAGATTTTTATTTATATTGGCCGATGGAATTAAGCCATGTTGCCTTTTCTTTCACTCAAGAGGACAAGTATATACGTCTTACATTATAATTTGTCAATCACAATTAACTCTAATTGTTTAATACAAAATGAAGGATTTGATCATAAGCTAACATATATAAGATCAAGATACATAATACAATCTTGTTAGACAAGACTAAAACTAATAATCAATGTGTGCATGTAAGATACGTAAATGTTGCGTAGACTGTCCCATTGTCTAAATGTATACTAAAAAAACAAAGAAAAATAATGAGATATAGAAAACTCAATTTATTATTATACAATATTTAAATAAAGAAAT
>JASPKZ010002457.1:0-44610 GCA_030220185.1 Diploptera punctata
ATGTTAACCCGTAGTATCTCCTCGCTATCGGTAATAATACTACATCATCAGCATAAACTACCAAGCTTATTAATACCATTGAGCAGTGCAACGTTTTTATCCTATAAGAGATCATTGCGGTGCTCTAGTAGAAAATCGAATAATGAATTTCAAAAGTATCTCATAACTGTTTGCCTACCCGCACCCTACTCTTTATACATTTAGTCATGTTCGAATTGCGTACTTTATAATGTTGAAATAATTTCTAATGGAATGTAGTCATGGAGGCTGCAACACCTACAGCAAGACTTAAAGTAACATACGGCAAGAAGACATTCCAAAGTGTAAAACATCAGCATATCATGTACCCCAATGCATCAACACCTCTTCTGGCGCGTCAATACCTTTTATATATCATCGGGGCAGCGTAACTCCACCTTCCAGGCGCCCCAACCTCAGATATGGGTTACAATAACGCCGTGCCAGGAATGAATAGCAGAAAATTCGAAAATGAGAACGTGGTGGTATAAAAAACATTTTTGCTCGATAGTGTGTTATGTTGTAGTTACAGCAATGGCGACCGTGATTGAAAGCTCAACTTCCAACATTTCAGAGTTTCCTACGTAAACACATACTGTAATATTAGATATTAACGAAACGCGTGTGGGAAGTAAAACCACTGTCCTCTATGGTATACTAAATTCAATGTGTGTACAGAGATATATCCGAAATGTAGTGTTAATATACATTATAAGAAACATATCACTGCGTTTTAAAAGAACTAAACTTTAATTGCAAAAATATAAAACAGTAAGTACGTATTATCCCCCATTTTATGACTGATTGGTATCACGGCCTCTCAACTAATAAACATTGCCCACACTGTTAACGTTAGTCAGTTGTTTATAATGAACGCAAATACTTCCAACAATTACGTTACTATTTTGCAATTTTTATTATTTTTAAAACATCACCACGAAAGAAATAATGTACAATGCATGTTTGTGAAGTGTTTTACAGAATCTTGGAAATTATCCTCGCTTCTGTAAAAACCACTTCCCAACCTCGCATCGTAATATGCTATGTTTTAACCTCTAAGGGCCGGTTTCACCAACACAGGTAACCGTGTTACCGGTGAATTAAACGGAGCGTTTCCCAGCTTCACTACAATTTGCGTTTCACCAACAACAGTAACTTTTCACCGGGAGTTATTTCGTCGTATTTCGTTAGTAAACCGTAACCGCACGAATTTGGTCGGTAGAATCGGTGGGTGATATATAACGGAGGGTGATTCCTATATTAAAATGGCGTGTGAAAGACTGGCCATTTTTAACATTGAACGTGAATATGCTTTTAATTATTATTTTGAAGGCCAATTGAATTGAAAAATACTCTAGTTGGGTAGAAGAACTGTGTGAATAGTTTGAAAATTACGATTACAGTGATATCGCAGACTTTCGAAGATACCAGGCCTGTCTACCTGATAGGCTACTGCACATTTGGATCATCGGAGAGGTAAGTTTATTTCATTATTGAAACTGACTTTATTGATGTATAATACCAGTACTTTACACAATGAATTACTAATTTTATTCACTCATGCTTATATATTTAAAACCAAGTTAGTTATCGGTACAAAATAATGTGAGGTTATGTTTATTATTTGACTATTTTTTAACAATATATTAATTACTGATTACAGAATATATTTTAGAAAGTATTTGAGTTTTATTTGATATTCATAATATTTTGAGTTCTTAAATACAGTCGGCCTATTTTTTGTTAAAATGGTTAGCAAATAATATAAATCTAGTATGAATACTGTCCTATTATATAAAACAAGTCAGGCATAAATACAAGTAAGTTTAATTCGTTAATGAAAATTATTTTATTCATGTATAATACCAGTACTTTACACAATGAATTACTAATTTTATTCACTCATGAATACATATTTAAAAGCAAGTTAGTATCATTACAAAATAATGTGAGGTTATGTTTATTATTTATGGACTATTTTTGAACTATATATTTAATTACCAATTACAGAAATATATTTTATAAAATATTTGGTTTTATTTGACATTCTTAATATTTTGGGATATTAAATACAGTAGGCCTATTTTTGTTGAAATTGTTAGCAAGTACCGTAATTTAAATCTAGTATGTATATACCTACAATATAGAACAAGTAATGAGATCCTAGGTCTAAATACAAATATTTATAGAGATAATTTCCAAAAATGTGTTAATCTTAAATGCCTTGTAGATAATCAGTACCGGTAATATATCTGACATCCAAGACAATTTTCCTGTTATTTAACGTTAGAGCAGTGGGAATTATGCTAAAATTGTATAGTGGCCTAACATATATTGTCATTAATTGTAAGATCAAGTATTTCTCTGAAAACATGTTCCAGAACAGAACAGTCATTATATGTAATGCAGCAGTTTCTCTATTATTTGATTTTATTATTCTAATTCTGTGATACTACTTTTCTTTAAATAATATGTTTTGACGAGTCTTAATATTGTAGACTAAACACCTGTAGCACTAAAAATAATTCATGAAGTAACTGCAGATCAATGATAACATTGATATATCAGCATGTGCAAATCTATGATACACAGAAGTTACAAATTGTAAGAAATGCAAGTTACTAAGCATACAGGGAAAAACTGCACTTAAACTAGCGTCAAATATTTTCAAAGTCCTATAGAATAACAGTGTGCATGCACCAGAGTTTTTAGAGCCACCGATAACCCACAATCGAACCACATATTGATTATCATCCTGGATTACTATCCGTCGCTATGAAATTTAAATGACCAATATTTGCAATAAGTCCCCAAATCTATGTTATAAAGATATATTAATAATATTAAATTTACCAAACTTTATTAAAAATGGGTGTACACTTACTTATCGCTGCCTAAAGCTGATCCAACCAGCGATAACCCAAAACAGCGATAGAAAAATCATAGACTAAGTAATATACTCTGTGGAGAAAATAGCAGTTAGCATCACAATATTGTCTAACAGTGTCATAATATTGTGATTTGCATATTTAAATAAATACTTCAAAACTGTCTAATAATGTTATAAAATTTGTTTGAAAAAGTTTAAAATAATAAATAATGTTAGTAAATACAAAAGAAGAGTTATAGTTTACAAAAAGAAGAGCTATAGTTTACAATAATATAACTGAAAAATCAAGCGCTAGTAAAAGTGCAGTTGAGCCAGCATACAGTAATCCTTATGTATTATACACCAGTGGTATACTATGTTGATTGTGAAATTTATAATTTTAATTATTGATAAAATAACTTCAGCTAGTTATGAATAATTCACTTGTACTGCTATATGCGTGTATTATGTGAGTTGATCTGTACAACACAATAAGTTTATATTACATACTGCTTTTTTTTTTTTTTTAGAAATCAAGCCATTTCTCCAATAAATCAGCTGCTCCTGGCTTTGGACAATGATTAGATAAGGGTTCATCATTCAGGAGGGGTCAGGAGATCAACAGTCCTAAGATATTGTCTGCCGAGTCAGTTGTGCCATTGCAAGTTCTCGACTTCAAGCTACATCCCTAAAGACCGGAAGTTCAATGGATTACACAAACAAAGAATAAAGATCTGGTGATGGTGTTGCAGAATAGTTCAAGTAACTTGAAATACTACTTCTCTTTAAAAGTGAAGGCTATTTGTAAATCAAATATGACATTTTGTGACATCATTGCTAGGTGAAGAACAATTTATGGCAAATTATAACATTTGCAACTATTAAGTCTAACAGTTATAAATATTTATACACATCAGTCTTAAACTTAGAACAGCTTAAAAAAAATAACTCACCCTAGCTTACATTTCTCATATTGTAAAATGTAACGTTGTTAGTTACGTCATATAACTTTGTTATAATTTCTCTATAAATTATTTTTTTCATAATTGGGTTTGGAGAGATGGATTTCAAGGGTGTCCAAAAGTTAAGGATAATTAGTTCATTTGCCGACTTATTATAAAGCATTTGTCAGAATAATACAAAATTTGGTAAGGTATGTCACAGATAATTAGAAACATGGCACGAAAGAAACAATGGCATGAATACGTCATTCACTTGTCATTTTCACAACAAACGAAAACTGCATTTCAGAATTCGAACATAAAAGTTGAACAACAATGGTTCAAATGATTAGTATGGGGTGTGATTATCCCTGACAGCTACACAAGACTCACATCGACGTGGCATGCTAGTGATGAGGTTGTTCAGGAGTTCGATGCTCAGCAAATTCCACTCCTCATGAAGAGCAATGTGAAGGTCTTGAAGTGTCCTCGGAGGAGGCTGACGAGATGCAATTTGTCTCCCTAAGGCATCCCATGCATGCTCTATAGGATTCATATCCGGAGACCTCGCTGGCCACTCCATACGCTGGATATCTTCCTCCTGAAGAAACTCATCCACCAGTTGTGACCTGTGAGGTCGGGCATTGTCATCCATGAATATGAATTCTGGACCCACAGATCCCCTGAAAAGTCTTACATGAGGTTCCAGGATCTCTTCTCTATACCGCTGAGCATTAACAGTGCCACCTGCGAAGATGTGAAGCTCTGTGCGTGCATTCATCATTATACCTCCCCATACCAGGAGACCACCGCCACCAAATGGATGTCTTTCCATGATGTTCATGGGGTTGTAACGAGTTCCTTGCTCCCTCCAGATAGTCACGCGATGCGAATCACAGTTCAAGCTGAATCTGGACTCGTCTGTAAATAGCACGCTGCTCCACTGATTTAGAGTCCAGTCGCGATGTTCCTGACTCCACCGTAAACGTGCTCTCTTGTTATCAAGGGTGAGTGGGACGCACACTACAGGCCGCCTAGCATACAGACCAGCAGCTCTGAGTCTTCTATAGACAGTTTGTCTGGATACTTTGATACCTGAGGCGGCCGCAAGTTCTGAACTCAGTTGTCTGGCAGACATTGTTCGGTTTCTTCTTGCAGTTAACGCAAGATATCGATCCTGCTGAGGATTTGTAACTCTTGGAAGACCTCCCACTGGTCTTCGCCTAACGTCTCCGGTCTCTTGGAACCGTCGCCATAACCTAGATATAACATTTTGTGGCACATTAAGTGCTATGGAGACCTCAGTTTGTGTCTGTCCTGTTTCTAGGCGCTCAATAATTCTACCCCTAAGCAGAGGGTCCAGATGTTGTCTTTGTGCCATTTTACTGCAATCTGTTCTTACACTACATCTGATTATATCATAACTCTCTTTAAAAATGAAGATTTATGGAACAGGGCTTAACTGCAACAATGCAATTTTCATTTATAATTGCTATTAATTTTTTCATTGTTGAAGAGAGATTATAATTTAGTATGTAAACTAAACTAAATGTACTGAGAAACGTTTTGATAAATAATTTTACTCCTTGCTCCTCTTTAAGCATTTTGATTTTCCGTTTTACAAATTATCCTAAACTATATGTTGAAACAGATGTCCATGTTAATGTATTTCTGTCTTCTTTGTACACACTTGCAGATAACATGTACAATGAATCTTAAATCAGAATGTTGAAGGTTATTGAGAAGCTCTTCAGTTCTAGGAAGTGATGTAGGAATTAATTTAAAACTGATTAATGAATTTCATATCATTGGGCTACTGATGTTTTACACAATATTTTAAGATATGCAGGTGAGCAAGTACTTCAGGACGTTCTTAATCTCAATTTAGTTGCAATATTGAGAAAGAAAAATATTATTTAACCGAGACAACAATGGTGTAAAGTGAAGGCTCATCAAATCCCATTGTAGAGTAAATTGTTAATTATATTTTTGTTCTATAATATTTTAATCAGTGATGATACTGTAATAATTTAAAAATATTTTAGGTTTTTATGTGATTTATTGTTATACATTCAAAATGTGCAGTACAATTTTAAATATTTTACTAAAACTGATTGCCTGTGAACATTTGAGAGATGCTGTAGAATGTTACGCAGTATGAAATTATAAAATGAGTAAATTATATACATGTTCCTCAGTCTTATTGTTTTGCAGTTTGCTGTATCTGATAGAAACAATAAGATATTTGAAGCAGTAAATAATAAGAGTTTATTTATATGAATTATTGTATAATTTTGAAAAATATTAAATAAAATATAATTTCAAAATAATTACTTCTATGTGTTACCCACTAGTGTTTTCAAGTCATTTTCAAACATATTCCTGTATTTAATGTTTTATTTTAGGAAGTAATATTTTGAGGTTCTTTTAATTAAATTATTTGGAGTCTGTTCATCTTAACTCAATATTAATGTTGATTTGTTCTTGAACATGTTTCGATTATAGCATATCAATGATTATGATATAAGCGAAACATGTTCAAGATAATCAACATTAATATTGACTCCAAATAATTTAATTAATATTCCTGTGTGTTACGTTGGAGACTATCTTTTCTTGAGGAAATGCAGTGATGGAATTGAAGACTATAGGGAAAAAGAGAGGTAAGTCAGTAAATGTGATAAAAAAAATCAGTTAAGGGCACATTCATATAGCTTGAACAGTGAATTTTATATGGGCTAAATTATGGAGCAAAAGTAAGGCTAGTCACTGAGATTTTTTTTTTTTGCAAATGCCCCAGGTTGCCCTTCGACATTCCTGGTGTTCCCTCCTGGCATGGTGTACTTGTAACCCACTTCTGAGGTTGGGGCACCTGGAAGGCAGGGTTACATTGCCCCGATGATATGATGGATGATGATAGTGGTAAACCAGGAGAGTCCCTAATCCCAAGCTTAATCTAAGATGAATATGAATACAATGATTTCGATGGCCATATGATTTCGGGGACCGTTTGGGTCTTACAGGTGAGGAAAAACCCAGAAAAACTGTCCCGACCGGGGATCGAACCCAAGGCCCATTTGATAGTGAAAAAAAAAGGTAAGTCTATAGTGAACAGGGGAAAAGGAAAGCAAGTCATTTTAATCTAACTGTTGCAGTGCAGGTGTAGAGTAATAGAACTGGATTTATTCAATATTGGTCTTATTTGGGAGGAGAATTACATGTACACTATTTTTTCATTGTATTGCTTCATATGTTGTTTTACTAGTAATATTGTGCGAGAAAAGTGAAAACTGGAATCACATACATTCAAAATGAATGAGTATGATCAATAGCTGTGTATTTTATGAAAGCTGTAAGAAGAGGAAGAGTTTTTGGCAGGATGAAAGATACTAACAAAAAATTGAGAGCTCAGATTCATGAAACTGGAGACTCCTGTAATTGTAGGTTAAAATATTTAAAACGTATTGATGTAAATCAGCAAAATAAATGAATCAACAAATTCAAAATTTACAATGTTAGAGGCACAATCTTTATATATATTGAAATTAATGTTGGGAAGTAAACATTATGAGGTTATATCATTAATAGTGAGTGGAGAACATATTTTTAATAACTCACGTCATACAATTTCAAATTTATTTGATTTAAGTCCATTGGTTTCGAATGAATTTTTCATTCATCTTCAGTTTATTTTCATGACACCAACTGTTGAAATTCTATGTTTGTTGATTTCACCATGGTTACCTCTAACGCTGCCATCTTTTGGTTGGCTTTATAAATTTTGAAATAAATTTTTTTCTATAGGAATATCAAAATTCATTGATCAATATTTATTCTTTTGAATGAATATCTTCTCCCAAACTGTTAATTCTAATAGTTTATCCAATTGTTTCAAAAGTTTTGTATCTCTATTAATTTTATGATGTTCTAATAAACTATGTGCAGCAATTGCTGATTTTTCAATTTCACAATTTGAAACAATTGGATAAACCATTAGAATGAACAGTTTGGGAGAAGATATTCATTCAAAAGAATAAATATCGATCAATGAATTTTGATATTCCTATAGAAAAAAAATTATAATGCCAACCAAATATGGCAGAATTAGAGAATTGGTGAAATCAACAACTGAAAATAAACTGAAGATGAATGAAAAATTCATTCAAAACCAATGGTCTTAAATCAAATAAATTTGAAATTGTATGAGGTAAGTTATTAAAAATATGTTCTCCACTCACTATTAACTTTATATATATGTTTGGTCCCACAATATTAAACAGAGGAGGCCAAAATAAATGAAGATGATGCTCTCCTTCATAGTAAAGTTTCAGATACAAGGTAAGAATTTCAGATGAAAATTATGCAAATGAAATAAAGATATATGTAAAAAAGTTTTCAGGTTTATAAATGCCATTTCAAAATAGAGAATTGAAAATATCCGAAAATCTATAAATACTAATGCAGAGATAGGCAAGGATATGTAAGGCAAACACACCAACAGGCAGACCAAATTGTCCAAAACTGGTTATGGAACACACATCATTTAAGGGTCCTGAAAGCCATTATAGCATAAAGAAAACAGAAGTTGTATTTACCTGGCGAACTGTGTATTTTTAACAACGTATAACATGTATAAAGAGAATTATTCTGAAAACTTTATATCTTCTGAAATGTATTAAACCATTTTCATAACACAGTTCAACATTTAATTTGGATACCCCAGAAACGATTCGTATAGTATCTGTGATGAATTTACTGCTAATAAGAAGTCGCTCCTGTTCAGTTAAGTACCATTGCAAATGAAGAGATGAGGCTGGAGATAGAGAAGAAGGTAATGTATCTTGAAACTGAAAACAAGGTTCACATAGCAAGAACTGAGATTATTTATAACGGCCAGAGGGAAGCATGGAAGAGAAGTACTAAATTTATTTCCATTGATTTTCAGAAAAATCTCCCCTGTCCAAACATCATATATTACAAGCAACGATTTAGCTACTTTTCTTTCAACATTCAAAAGTTGTTTGATAACAAGGTCATTTTCTATATTTATTCTGAAGCTCACGGTAGGAAAGGAGCCAATAAGGTAACTTCATTTCTTATTAATCAGTATATTACAAACATCCTTAACCCAAAAATCTAGTAGTTAAAATATATTCTGTGAATCTGCAGGAGGGCAAATAAAAATTACATGCTCTTTAGATATTTACACTACATTGTTCATGAGAAGACACATTTGCAGTCAGTTCTTGTCACATTCCCAATAAGTGGACCTACATACCTAGAATGTGACAAGGGTATGGGTCTGATTAAGTCAAACATTTTTAGTGAAATTCGTTAAGACTGGGTTGCAGTATTCCAAAGTGCAACAATGAAAATAATGAATATATGTAAGACAAAAAGAAAACTCTCACTGTTCTTATAATAGGTCCAGGAACAACCAAAAAAATTGAGCTTCCCAAGATCTACTCCAAGTTTTACAAATTAAACTAATCTGTTCCATCACAAGTTCATCCGCAGACAGGACGTTCCTATATTATGATTACACCTGAATAACCATGAAGCACAAGGGTTTGTAATCTAGCATTTCTATGCATTGAGAGGGAGAAATGTTGGAATTTTTTTTAAGGACCTCTCATCAGATTTGTTGCTTAATGGCTCCAAATCACCTTATATATATAACATGGCTTGCATTATCATAATCATTTTGCATGTTATTAAATAATTCTTCCAAGAATGAGAGTTTACAGCAGCAACATTTTCAGGAGATGGATTAGATACTTTGTAAACACTGTAATACATGGTCCCAACCAAAATAATTGCTCTTCTTATACCATTAAAATGGCTTGTTCCATGAAAACTTTTACATAACCCAAATATACTAAAGCATTCCAATGATGATGATGATAATACACTACCATATTATATTAATGTAAAAGTGTTTTTAAATCAATCATTAGGTTAATTTAAAAACAGGCCTAATCAAGAAAAAATATTTTTCGTCGTTACGCATGTTTTATGGATAGTTTCTTATTTCCTATAGTTTCAACGTTTCTATATTAATTCTATTATAGTTTTGAAAATCTTTCGTTGGACATGTTCTTTATTTCTGGCAAATTTTCCACGTGTAGGCTACTAATATACGAGGTGATCTGTGGAACGTGTTTGTGTTGGTTCAATGTGTTTATTTAGGTTTCTATGGTAACGCGATAAGTAACAACCAATAGCATTTCTTTCCCCTCCTACAAATTTGTTCCGCTTGAATATGAGGTATGAGAAATATACGATTCAAAATAATTTTAACGGTAAACCGCCCGTTTGTTTACGTCGGTGTTATATGGCGTGGTGAAACGCAAACACGCTTAGTTATTTTTCACCCGGTCTACAATCCTAAGGATAAAGTGAAGCTGGAAAATACAGCTAATGGAAGGTAAGTGAATGATTACATATGGTATAATTTTTCTCAAAAATTTTTCCTTCAGAAAATAGTGTTTTTAAATAAAAGGCCTAACTGTGAATCATGTATATTGGCACGCCGTATATTTTGTTTACATCATGACATTAAAATACCCTTTAAAAAATTGTTTATAGGCCTACCTCATTTATTTTTATTTCTTAACCTGTAATGTGTGTACTTATTCATCATTATTTCTTTCACAGAATAAACGAGGCTATAAAGATCAAATCCTGTGTGTGTATTTTCGTATGACAGTGATTGGGAAGTCTACACATGTATAAAATTTTAGGTAAGTAAATTTGATGTATTCGGAGTGGATCTAATGCTGCTACCTTCATTTTACTAACTTTGAAGTTTCATTCTTTTTGTTTAGTGTTTCTTATTAGATTAAGTAATAAAGTGAGATAGCATTATTCAGAACACCCATAAGTCTAAAAATTAATCTTAAAAGATAACAGAAATTTAGGGTTAAAGTTTCCATTATGTGACAAAAAAATGAAAAAGAAACTTCTGTTTACCTTTCCTAATAATTTTTAAGTTCTGCAGAATAACAGTGGACATGTGCAAACATTTATTAAAAGTTTATAGAGTTGTATTGCTAGATGGAACCACGTAGATGTGAAATCGATATGACCAATCTTTGCAATAAATTCCCCTTCCTAACCTAACTAAACAATTTACTTGCATATTATTTAATTAAATGTACCCTTTAGGGTCGTATGCAAATACATTACTCTCTACTCAAATTACTTCCAATCACTAGTGAGCTGAGATCGAATTAACGGCCGCCTTAACCGGTCATGCATGAATGTTGACGTTTTCGTAATATTGGCAACGAATTATCCAGAATTCTCAGCGATAAAACCACGTCCGTTATTTTCGTCTGCTATAGAGGAATGCATTTATGCTTGCATCCCGCAAATAATACCGTATAAAAACACGTCTGCGACGCGTAATATTACGCCGATTCTCCTGTTCTTCCAGTTGAATTCTTTGGTAGATTCTATCAAATTCCTCTTCTCCGCGTATACCGAAAACATGATCGAAGTCTTCAAGGTCCGACATCTTGGATAAGTTTCAAACTACATCGGTTCCCTTCGGGATTTTCACATAAGTTTATATCTTGAGCTACGATCTTAAGGTACCTTGTCAGGTAGCTTTCAATTATTTCCGCGTGAATAGATTTCTGAGTAAGAAAAATGTGTTTGAATGAAACTTTATCAGCAGAGAACGCCTTTTACTGTCTAATGCGTTCAAACATTCGACCCTAAGGGTCGTATGTTAGAACATTACTCTCTACTCAAATTACTTCCAATCACTAGTGAGCTGATTCACCGTGAGCAATTGCTGAGAACGAATTAACGGCCGACTTATCGGTAATGCATGAGAGTCGACGTTTTCGTAATATTGGCAATGAATTACCCAGAATTCTCAGCGATAAAACCACTTCCGTTATTTTCGTCTGCTATAGAGGAATGCATTTATGCTTGCATCCCGCAAATAATACCGTATACAAACACGTCTACGACACGCAATATTACGCCGATTCTCCTGTTCTTCCAGTTGAATTCTTTGGTAGACTCTATCAAATTCCTCTTCTCCGTGTATACCGAAAACATGATCGAAGTCTTCAAGGTCCGACATCTTGGATAAATGTTGGATAAAGCAGCAAAGTACATCGATTACCATCGGTTCCCTTCGGGATTTTAATTTGAGTTGCTCATGTAAGCTACCTCCGCAGGTAGCTTACAAATTTAACCAATTATTATCGCATGAACAGATTTCTGAGTAAGCAAAATCGTATTAGCATACAACTTGCTCAGCAGAGAAGGCATTTTACTGTCTAATGCGTCCAATCATGCGACCCTAAGGGTCGTATGTTAGAACATTACTCTCTCTCAAATTACTTCCAATCACTCGTGAGCTGATTCACCGTGAGCAATTGCTGAGAACGAATTAACGGCCGACTTATCGGTAATGCACGAGAGTCGACGTTTTCGTAATATTGGCAACGAATTACCCAGAATTCTCAGCGATAAAACCACTTCCGTTATTTTCGTCTGCTATAGAGGAATGCATTTATGCTTGCATCCCGCAAATAATACCGTATACAAACACGTCTGCGACACGCAATATTACGCCGATTCTCCTGTTCTTCCAGTTGAATTCTTTGGTAGACTCTATCAAATTCCTCTTCTCCGTGTATACCGAAAACATGATCGAAGTCTTCAAGGTCCGACATCTTGGATAAATGTTGGATAAAGCAGCAAAGTACATCGATTACCATCGGTTCCCGTTCGGTTCCCTTCGGGATTTTAATTTGAGTTGCTCATGTAAGGTACCTCCGCAGGTAGCTTACAAATTTAACCAATTATTATCGCATGAACAGATTTCTGAGTAAGCAAAATCGTATTAGCATACAACTTGCTCAGCAGAGAAGGCATTTTACTGTCTAATGCGTCCAAACATGCGACCCTAAGTCTTTAGCATCGGAACCTGACAAATTGAAATGAGTGAACATCCATTTTTGAATGTTGATTTTATTCCAATTTCACAGATATCTCCACCATTTAGTAGAAGTTCATTTAAGCGTTTGTGCATATGCACAACAAATCTGCATAACTTTGAAGAAATCATTGCATACATAGATAATTTAATAATTGTAAAAAAAGTTATAAGTATTGTTGCAGGTGTTTAAAATATTATCAAATGTTAGTAAAGGCAGAAGAAGTACGTAGAGAAACAGTATTTAAAGAATGTACTATGGAAACTGAAGGGTAAGGTAATCTAAAGTTGAGCCAAAAAAAAAATCCAAGTCTTAAGTAGATCCATACACATGTGCCAACAGATAAAACTGGATATAATTACAAATCTTACGAACCGCCAACATACACAGCATATTAGAATGCTCGTTGCCAACCAGAGGAGAAACATTCCAATATTGAAGGCTTAAATTTAAAAGAGAAAGTAAATAAACACTGAATGGTAATAATGAAGACAGTGTAATCATTATTATTAGTTTATTTATGGTATTAGAATTCCATTCTTTTAAGTCAAGTATTTTCAGGTATTGTAATTTCAATTTTCAATGCAAGTTTTGATGCTTGTGAAATATTACAAAAAAAAACTTTAAAATATGTAAGTGTAAACATGCACATAATACATATACAATGGTTCAGGATCATATTGTGTGAAGTCCATCTTATTACATTTCTTGTTGTGTATATTACATTTCCATAGCCATTTGATAATAAATCAGGAATTCAATATTTTGATTAGTAACACCTTTGGAAAATTGGAGTATGAAATTCTGGTTTTCTTTTTCAATGCCCATAGTTATGGGACATTGACATAACTAGAATTCTAAATAAAATACTTACTTAGAATAGTATGATCCTAGATTATCAATATATATAAGAGTTGGGCATACTTTCATTGTGAAGGACATTGACAAATATTATATATACAGTGAGTTTCACTCGACTTGCGGCCACTAGCATAGACACTGCGTGGGCAGCGTGAGTTGATGACTCAATGCTTGCAGTAACTTTTACCACTATCGGCTACAGGTCGGGTGAAACTCACTGTATATGTAGCCTATATGTATATATTAATTTTTTTTCAGGCTCTACAGTAGGTGTAAAGAAGTTGTGCTTCAAGAATATCTACAAGTGTATTGCAAGAACATACCAGTACATTATAGGCTATGTAGAAAAGTGGTTGTGTTTTATTAAAAACAAATTTTTAATTGAACTATTATAGGAAATATTTTAAATTACAAATTTTTAAATTATGTTAATATTGTGTCATGTAAATTTGAATTCATCCTTACTTCTACCTCGTTGAGAACTTTCTCTGTCTTTTATAACATTTATTTAACATGTGCAAAAAAAAAAATCTTAATATGAAGTGTTGGTAATTACTTAGAAAACAAAACTCTTCCATCAGTTTTAACAACAATAATTTGGCCTAACATTCAACTATTCAGCGATTTCCTGGTAGTAATGAAGATAGGCATTTGTGTTAGGCTTAAATAGGTGTGTAAGCCTAAAATGTCAAACTATTTGGATTCTTCTCGCAGGTGGATATTGGGCCAGCAGCTAGCTGGTAAGCCAGGGGCATTCTCAGCTTGTTGCGCCTTGGAGAATATACATATGATTACTTCTCTAATGAACTATTAGATTTTGTAATCAAAATATAAAGGTAGGTGATCCCATTATAGAGCTTGGGGTAATAGGAAGCTAGTAAATAAATGTGCAGTAGTCTTCTTATAAAATTACATATAAAATAATTAGGTTTATTGTTGAAATATTGAATCTTTAACTACGTATGTGACTGAAGTTTCATTGAATAATGTACATCCTGCAGTAACTATAAAATGTATAATTTTTAAAAAAATATTAATTTTAATACAAGGCAATAAATTAATCATGTTATTTCATTTTTAAAAGCAAACAAACTAATCAAGACAAGTCTGGTTACCTAAAAGAGTTGATGTGCGTGCATTCACATATGAGTAGTTCAGAATAGAGAAATGGATGCATAAGTTTTAATTTGAATTTCTTTTTGCTACATTCTTATAAATCTCAGGTATTTTTGAATTTTCATTTTAAGAACATTTGAAAACTTGTTCTTAAATTACTTCATGGTTTCGGTTCTTAAAACACACAAAAAGAAATAGCATATTAGACTCATTAGACCAGGCTCGTCAAATGGTGCTGCGTTAGCATAACCATTATCCAGGTCCTGTTTGATATTTCTTAATGGAAATAACACAAGAAATGTTACTTTGTAAACAATTTTGCATTTTTTATTTTTACTTAAGAAAATTATTACAAAAATTTTGCCAATATTTTTGTTGTATAGGTCTAACATTTCCAATTACTTTCTAATAAATAGCGATTTCCCATTTTCATTATGTTCATCCAAAAGTGGAATGGTTTTTAATAAATACGAAATTGTGTAAATCATTTTAGTCAACTTACCAATTGAGGAATTAAAATAATTTATAGTTAAAGACATCTAAAGTTGGCAAAGTTATTGTAATTTTCTTCTAAAGAGAGTAAGAATAAAACATGCTAAAATTGTTCACAAAATAGCATTGCTTGTGTTTAGCTTTAAATTTTATTTTTAAAAGGATGGGTAAGGATAGGGTATTTTTCATGCGATTGATCCATCGTAACAATGCTCAAGTAGTACCGTGGTCATCTTCAGATGGCGCAGATGTATGAAATATGTTCCATTATTTAACATAGAGAGGCCAGTCTTTTCGTTCTCTATGGTACAAAACATAGGTACAAAACAATTCCACCGTTGATTTATTTAAATATAATTCGATTTTACATTTTACAACTCGATATATTTGTACCTCATACGTCAAGAATCGATAAAATAGCGACTGTGGCGAGTTCTTAAGATGACGACGGTACTACGTGGAAAAAAAAGTAAAAGAAATATTGCGTCCAAATCTCGGTATAATGATTCACGGACCTGCTCAGCCTTCGGTTCTCTATGGCTCAGCCTGCTATAGTGGGTTATCTCTGACTGAGGGTCGTAATCATAGAGAACGGTCGTAATGTGGGTTATCTCTGGTCGTAATCAGAGAGAACCGGTCGTAATCTTCGGTTCTCTATGGTCGTAATCCCTGCTCTGACGTGCTCTGACTCCTGTAATTGGCATACAATTAAATAAAGAACATAGAGAACGGTAAAGAAGAAGTAACCGGTTATATTTTAGGAATTCAGTTTTTCATATCTCTTATCTTTTGATCGATATTTCACCCAATGAATAAATTATGATAAAACGTGCATTAAAATTCGGATCAGTACTTGCAATTTTATGTAGAAGAAAAAGTACGTACTTCATTACGACACCAATTTTCTATGTAAATGCAGGTTAGTATATGTAATGCAACGTACACATATCAATTCTTTTTGTTTACATTTATTTTTCCCGAAATGGGGCCGCTTCGGATGTGGTCGGTTTTATGTCTCTCACATTTCTACACTTACATTCTTATGCCACTGATGCACTAAACACTTGTAAACACGTTTTGTACTGTTTTAAACATTTTGCAATGATCTTCAAGCTTTCTTCACAATATTTTATATTTATTATATTTACGTAAAACATGATCGTGGATACATCACTTCCTTGCTACTTTCCCATGTTGTTCCAACGTTGCCACCATTTGAAAATAATTTAAAACTATATTTAGTGTTAGTGTACGTAAAATCAGTTTATAGTTCATTAAATAGTACACATGTAAATTGCTTTGTTACGTTAGGAAATGGGAAGTTGGTTTACGTCCATTTTTAAGCATTTGGGAAGAAATAATATGCATGTAAATTGTTTTGTTTAGTAAGAAAATGGCAAGTTAGTTAACGTCCATTTTTTTTTTTTGCATCTGGAAATTTATTCCCAAAGTTGGTGACGCCGACTACCGGAGTCTATATTAACCATTACAGCAACTCGCGCATGCGCGCTGCGATTCTGTGGAACTTAGAAGAATTCCTGAGAGACATAAAACCGACTTTTTCCGGGGCTTCTATACAAATAGTACTATAGAGATCGATATTAGCTTTGACACGGTTATTTGGATTAAATATTTAAAAATTGCAGGCAAATAATTTATAATGTACTAAACCAAAGTTGATTGAGCTCTTATTACAGAGCAGGTGTTACTAACATTCGCAATTTAAATTACTATTTAGGCCTAGTTAACCTCAAATTACAGTTAGAACGTTAAATATTATTAAAATTATCTAGGGATATTCAATCAAATGGTTGTGGAGAAACTATTACCGTTCATGGCAGCATTTGACACTCACAAATTTTTCTAAGTTCTACAGAATTGCAGTGTGCATGCGCGAATGCTTAATGTAGAACACTAGTTGGCAGTAAAATCGGTGTTACCAACTTTTGTACTGAATTCCCGAATGTTTATATAATAAATGGATGTACACCGGCTTTCCTTTTCCAAACCTTCCTCTTCTTCTACTACAAGGTTTAGGCTATGCAGCCTGTTCCGTCGAAGTTAAAAGTGGAGTCCATCTTCTACGTGGTCGGCCAACATCTCTTGTTCCTCTGGGATTATACAGGAAGGTTCTTTTTGGTATTTTTTCGTTGTTCATTCTCATTAAGTGTTCTGTCCATTTCTTATTATTTTCACTGATTTTATCTTCAATTTTATATATATTTAATTCTTCTCGTATAGTTTCATTCCTTATTCTATCCGCTCTTGTGCATCTTTTCACATTACGTAAAAATAGCATTTCTGCAGTCTGTATCCTGCTTTTATCCCTTGATTGCATTATCCAATTTTCACTTCCATACAACAACAAAGGAACAACCATTGTTTTATATAATTTAAGCTTCGTATCTTTTCCAAACCTAATAAAATAAATTACATGCATATTATTTAATAAACTAATCTTGTGTACACTAACTTGTCTTGTTGGAACCTAACAAAATTAAGTTAATTTCTTGAAATATGGTTTGGAATTAATTGCTAATGTTGGTAACACCGATTTCAGTGCTATCTAGCAAATGTTACATTAAACATTTGCGTATCTTGCGCATGCACACTGCGATTTAGTAGAACTTAATTCAAAATATTTACATAATTAAAATTGTAAGGAATGTTTAAAGAAGTATTGCAAAATGTTTAAAATAGTATAAAACATTATTACTAGAGTCTGGATTTTTATGTAATATTAATCTCTAAATATGTAGTAAAATTAGTAAAAATATGTAATATTACATATTTAATGTCCATCCCATTCATAGTAATTCTGCTCGAGGGCAGGTTTTTCACTTCAATCATAGCATTTTCATGCTATTCTTTGTAGCTGTACTAGGGAATTATAGGTGTGGTAGCTTCCCACACCTGTTACTGATGATAATAATGATGATAATGATGGTCGGATGATTTTTCGGGGACATTTGTCTTACAGATGAGAAAAAACCTCACCCAGGAGTCTGTCCCAGACAAGGAATCAAACCCGGCCCGCTGTGACAAGGCAGCACGCTACTCATGTTTTAATAACATTTATTCTTTGTGCTAATTTGTTTTGTTGAGATATTTGTCTCTTAAAATGAATTAATTTTTCATGAATGTTGAGGTTAATAATCAAGTAGCAAACAATACAGAAACATCTTCGTGTAAAAGGGTATATTGCATATATTTAATCCATTGGATACTTTTAATGAGTCTCCCTTGTGAACAGGTAAAAAGTCCAAACAGCTAAAACCATGAGCTACACTCATTATTGTGTTAAAACCCTCCACTGTAAGAATTTGGCTCTATCTTTAGTGATTACAATTTTTTGTTCGCCATCTGTAAAATTTGCTGCAGGATTAGATAAAGCATATATATATATTGTATAGTTTATTATAGTTATAAGTTAGAATAATATATTTGTAACTATTTATTGCGGTAAAATATATATATCTAGATTCAATGTTTTTTTTTAACTTCATGATTGTAAATTTAGCTTTTTTAGAAACACCCCCGATGAAGTGAAGGCCTATTTTGCACTATGCATGCTAATAAATCAAGTTAGAAAACCTAAAATAAAATTGTTCTGGAGCAAAAGAGCAATTTTAGAAATGCCCATTTACAGCAAAATTATGCCCTTCAAAAGTTTCTTCCTAATTTGAGGTTTTTTCACTTCAATGATAGTGAATCCATAATTAGAGGTATAGTATTTGAATACAACATATCTATCCTTGTATGTTTCAAGTGAAGACATTTCACTTGATGAAGCCCTTATGAAATTTCAGTTCAGTTCAAACCCTCTAAAAGGAATAAAACGGCATGATTTGGAATAAAATATTACTAATTGTGCGAGTCCTCTTCGGGATATGATTCAAATAAACACAGGACAAGATACACAAGAAAATTCTGATTTTACTGCAAATGAGAGTGTAGTCCTGAAATTAGTAAATCTGTTCTTAGAGAAACATTACACTTTATAATTGGACAACTTGTGTTCTTTTCCTAATTTATTTTTAGAGCTCAGTAGACTAGAGACATATTAAGGTACATACACATATGCGCGGCGCATGTGCGGTGCACGTGCCGTTTGTGTTATGATTGTCAAAATTATTAATTTCAACGAACCTCCTGCGATCCATAGGAAACCCACAAACCATCAGCAGACATTTTGCAGAGACAAAGGCCTACACTTGGTCATTCCATGTCTCCTTATTCAATTATTTTCTTTTATCAAAATTATTTATTTTGTTCTGGATGGGATACTGATGAATTTTTACCTGTATACATTGTCAAATAATTTCAAAACTACAATCACTTCAGAAATGTTTTTAACCAATTATTGAAATTTTATTTTAAAAAACTGAAAAATATGAAGGAATATTAAATTTTTACTAAAATATGAACATTTTGCCAAAATATTATGAAATATGGGAAAAAATATGTTGGTCTTATTTGATTCTATAGATTATAAAATGTAAAGATACTCTATGGTGCAACAAAAATTTTTATAGAACGCAAAAATAGTATTATAATATATTAATTTTAATATCTACATAAGTACCCCTCCATGGTATCTTTACCTTGTTGTGGTGGAGTGGCTTGCGTGCTTAAATGTTCCTGAGAGCTATGCTGGCAGTAGCTTTGCTGCCAATAGGTTTTATCCATGCCGGACTGGTCGAAGGTGATAAGCCAGAAGAAAAAAGTACCTTGGGCGAAAGAGTGACGATCTTTCACCATAAAAATACAACCGTCAAGAAATGCGGACATGGGTTAATCTGGGGTAAAATTTTCCGGACGTCAAATAGTCCCCCATTTGGTTCTCCGGGCGGGGACTACTTCAGGGAACCCATGCCAAAGGCTCAAACACAGGGACATGTTCCTAGGAACATGGAATGTTAGGACTTTATACAATAGCGGGGCACTACAGATATTAACATGAGAACTAGATAAATCGCCCTTGGATATAGTCGCTTTACAGGAAGTTAGGTGGCCAGGAATAGGTAGTCAGGAATCAGGAAGCTTTGCATTATACTATGGGGGTGCAGAAAGACCTGCATTTGGAACGGGTTTTTTAGTCAGAAGGAGGATCCTATCCTATCCGAGATATTAAGTTTGTTAGTGATAGGATATCATACATAATTCTAAAGGGTAAACGACATGATTTTATAATTGTAAATGTACATGCCCCCACAGAAGATAAAGATGACAAGATCAAGGATGAGTTCTATGAAGAATTAGAATGCATATTTGATAGCCTTTCACGATATCATATGAAAATTGTCTTAGGAGATTTTAATGCAAAAGTGGGGCGGGAGAAGATATATTCAAACCAATTATAGGCAAATTCAGTCTTCATGAAGATAGTAACGACAACGGGGTTAGATTAGTCACATTTGCCACATGAAAGAATCTCATTGTTAAGAGCACAACATTTCAGCATAAGGATATTCATAAATACACCTGGACGTCCCCAGATGGAGAAACTCGGAACCAGATAGATCATGTATTATTGGATAAACACTGGCACAGTAGCATCATTGATGTTTGGTCAGTTAGAGGGACAGACTGCAATTCGGATCCTCATCTGTTCAGAGTGAAAATCAGACAACGGCTATCGCTTATGAGAGGAACAAACGCTAAAGATGATTCTGTAAAATATGAATTAAAAAACTTGAAAAATGATGAAATGCGGCAAGAATACCAAATCAAAATTGCTAATAGATTTGAAGTACTGGAATCTTCAGATGACAATGTGGCAAACGAAGAAGAAGAAACTGATATAAATAAAGAATGGGAGGCTATAAGAGATACTATTAAATTGTCAGTTGTTGGTTGTTTAAAAAATAGGCAAAACAAGAAATGGTTTGATGAGGAATGTGCCGACATTGTAAAGAAAAGAAAGCTAGCAAAAATGAAATGGTTACACGAGCCAAATGAGGTAAATTTAGAACAATTGGGTAGTGTTAGACGGGAAACCACCAAGTTACTAAAGAGTAAAAAGAGGGAATATTTGAGAGAGAAGATTAATGATCTTGAAATGAATGCAAAAAATAGGAACATTAGAGAATTATATCAGGGAATTAATATAGAGAAGAAAGGGTTTCAGGCTAGAACAAACATAATTCGGAATGAAAATGGGGATATGATTGCAGATTCTACGAGTATATTAAATAGATGGAAAAGTTACTTTAGTCAGCTATTAAATGTACATACAGAACAGGACATTGAGGAGGATAAGTTACAGACAGCAGAAATGCTAGTCGCAGAGCCAAGTGCATTAGAGGTTGAAATGGCAATTGAAAAATTGAAGATGTATAAAGCATCAGGTTCAGATGAGATCCCAGCAGAACTGATAAAATCAGGGGGAGAAAAATTGATGGACAAGATACGCTGGTTGCTTAGTATGATTTGGGAAAAAGAAGCTCTTCCAGATGAATGGAAGGAATCAATTATTGTACCAATTTATAAGAAAGGAGATAAAACTGATTGCAACAACTATAGGGGCATCTCATTACTTTCAACTTCGTACAAAATTCTAACAAATATATTAGTAAGCAGACTTAGTCCCTATATTGAAGACATTCTAGGAGATCATCAATGTGCATTTAGAAGAAACAGGTCTACAACAGATCAGATTTTTAGTTTAAGACAGATTTTAGAAAAGAAATGGGAATATATTGGTACTGTACATCAACCATATGTAGACTTCAAAAAAGCATATGATTCAATTAAGAGGGAGAAGTTATATAGTATCCTGCTGGAGTTCGGAATTCCTAAAAAGTTAGTTAGACTTATACGAATGTGTCTAAATGGCTCAAAGAGTAGGGTGCGTGTAGGCAAACAGTTTTCGGACACTTTTGAAATCCAGAATGGGTTGAAGCAAGGAGATGCACTATCTCCTCTACTATTTAATTTTGTACTAGAGCATGCCATTAAATCTTTAGAGAATGAGGAAGGCTTACAACTGAATGGTATTAATAAGCTGTTAGTTTATGCTGATGATGTAGTACTACTGGCCGATAGCGAGGAGATACTAAAGGCCAACACGCACACACTATTGAGTAACACTAAGAAATTAGGACTGGAAGTAAATATCAATAAAGCTAAATATATGGTCACACGTAGAAATTCAGTATATAATGGAAATGGACAGCAAATGACAAATGAGGGAAATTTTGAGGAAGTGGCTCAATTCAAATACCTAGGAACAATAATCACTAATAGGAATGAGATGCACAAAGAAATTAAACATAGGCTCATCTGGAAATGCATGCTATTATGCATTGCAGAGACTTTTGATCCCAACTCCTTTCAAAAAACGTTAAGCTGAAAATATATAAAACTGTTATTCTACCAGTTATATTATATGGGTAAGGGAGGAAAGGAGATTACGAGTAATTGAGAGTAAAGTTCTTAGGAAAATTTTTGGACCAAAGAGAGTTGAACAGACAGGTGAATGGAGAAGACTACATAACAATGAACTACATGGTCTTTATAGGAAGCCAGATATAATAAGAACAGTTAAGTCTCGTAGACTGCGATGGGCAGGACATGTTGCGCGTATGGGGAATGAAAGACGTGCATGGAAACTTCTTGTAGGAAAGCCAGAAGGAAAACGCCCAGTTGGTAGACCAAGAATAAGGTGAGAGAACAACATTAACTATGATATGAGGGAAGTAGATTATACAGGGAATGATTGGAAAACATTAGCTCAGGATAGGGATGTATGGAGAGCTTATGTCTGCGTGGCCATGAACCTACGGGTTCGATAGTGCCAGTGAGTAAATAAGTAAGTAAGTATCAACATAAGTACAATTTACAAATGTAATACATTACAAAATTATGTATAGTACCAGTATTATTTTATTCTTGGCATATTTCTCATTTGAGTGAATTTTTTAAGTAGATTGCTGTCGTTGTTTAAAAGGTCATGAATTTTTTCACAAGAATTTGTTAAATTATATTTCACACATAAAATAACTTTCAAAGTCTTAACACTCAATTGCGATTTATTTTATGTCCACACTTTATTTACCAAACAATGGTGGTCGAATCAACAATGTAAACTTTGATAAGCAGTTCTCAACAATGATTTGTTATTATTAAAGTTTCTTCTTCTTCTTCCTTCCAAGTATTAGGCCAAGGCCTGTTACGATCCTATAGTTAAATTTTCCCTCCAGCGTAAATAGTTTGATCCTTCCGGAAAATTCTCATATAAGATTTGAAAGCATAATAATAGTCCCTTCGATTGGTTGCTGGCCAAAAGAAGGCAAGACCAGTGATGGGGCTGCCATCTTAAAGCCTCTGGTCAGGCTTTTCTGGAGAAGAAAAGAAAATAAAGGAAAGAAGAAATGGAAGAAAGGAAAGACTCCCTAGCCCTCGGATGCCCTAATAGCGTCGGGGTCGAAAAAACAAGAGTTAACCAAGGGAGGTTAGATAGTAAAGTTAAAAGAGTGCAAAACACAAGTAAGTGGAAGAAATGTTTTGCTCAGCTTGGGCACCTTGTGGTCGCCATCCACATATCCTCTAGATGAGGACCCCTGAGGGTATAACATTATAAAATTAACAAAAATAATATAAAACTCATGTCCTGGTGAAATAACTACATGGGCGCCGAAAACCGTATATTCCCTTTCTGTTCTCCCGCCGTTCCCTAGCTTGCCATGCATTCTTTCCCAAAAATTGGGACTTTTTTTAAAATGCCGCTGGATGCGGGACAAATTGTTAAAAATAGGGACTGTCCCGCCAAAATCGGAACGTCTTGTCATCTTACACAATACGCTTATTACTGGTATGTATTTATATATTCTATTGTTTTGTGATACTTCATACATAACATTATGAAATGAAGGTGTTTAGTACACACAAAAAAAAACATAACATTGAAAGAAAAAGGCATGCTGTAACAATATTGTGAAATCATTTTTTTTTATTCCTTACATTAAAAAATATCGATAGACATCAATGTGCAAATTGATCTGACGATCTTCACTTTTTATTGTAGCGCTAAACCAACAATACTAAGTTATGTGCAAACAATATAACAATATTTTACTTTTCTCTTGCTGGTAGGAAGAAAGTAAAGTAATTATCTTCTTCCTGCATGTATCTGGAGATATATCCATTTTATCTCCTATTTCCCTCCAGGCATCTCCTTTCAATGATTTTTTAAATGATCCTTATGTTGAGGATCCCACAATAATTGTTTGTTTCTATAAAGATCAATATATAAATACAACAGGGCCTAAGTGCAGATATCATAAAAATAATGGAAAAAAGATAGAAGCAGAGGCGATATATATTTATGTTTTATACCGGACGGTAGAGAAAAATAATCAACGTTGGAAACTCTAATAAAAACCATAATCGAAGTTAGGAAAGGGCTTTAAGAGATAAAAAAGGCGGAAAAAATTAATGAAATATTAAAAGATCTGGAAGTTGCATGTCACAACCCAACAGCTCAGGTCTTGGGAAAAACATATTTTTCAAGCTATTAGGACACAGTTACGAAAATACCAGGAATATGGCACCTTTTGAATAACACATTATATAAGGAAACAAACAACTTATATAATCTACACCTGACAAAACCAAATTATTACCCCATATTAAGAAATAATTGCTATGACCGCCACGGGCTCTAGCTGGAAGGGGAAAAATTACGGAATATATACTCGCGATTTTGAGACTAAAAGTTAGACTGAGGGCAGCTTTTGGAACGATCTAGGACGGACATGATTTCGAATCTCGGAGTGTGTGAGTATATTTGCAATTTAATATAAGTTCCAGGTTGAATAATTAACTTTGTTGAATAATTAACTTTAAAATATTTGAATAAATTAAGACTTTAACAATATATAACTTGAATAATTCACTTTGAAATAACTTGAATAAATTAAGACTCTAACAGTATATAACTTGAATAAATTAAGATTTTATTGATATTTTAGTTTGAAAACTTTAAGTTGAATAAATAGGATTTGATCTTTAACAATAAAGTCGAAGGAAGGACTTCAACCTTTACGACGACATATGTCGTAACTTCTGAGTTCTCTCATTATTTAACGTAACTGCATAGGTAAATTGGCGTTATAAAATTAAGATTGATATTGTGTCTAGATCTATATATATGTGTATTTTTGTATATGATTTCTTTACTACAAAGTTTTATAATATATATTTGTTAAATAAAGTTGGTATCGTTGGGTTATGTGTGGAATTTATAACGGAACAGGCATACCTAACTATAAATAAGTAGAAGTCCTTGAAACTCCCTACCCTTGATGACAAATAAACGTCTTCTACAGCAGACTGGTGACAGCTTAGATTCTATTACATTAAAACCTTTGCCCTCTTATGCTCTTTCTCGCTACCTTATAATCTGTCCTATAAAGGTTATAATAATCAATAAGTTTTAACGTTATAATTACAAAGAAATAAACGATATCTCAATCAAAACATAAATTTATTGTGTCGACATTTCAATCTCCTTATGTGAGATCATTTTCAAGACATGGTTGTTTATAAATTTACATGTCTTGAAAATGATCTCACATAAGTAGATTGAAACGTCGACTCAATAAATTTATGTTTTGACTGAGATAACGTTTATTTCTTTGTAATTATATTATTAATTACTTTCAATGAAAAATAATTTTAAAAAAGTTTTAACATGATTCCCTCTGACCACTCCATACTCAAATAATAATAAGGTGCACGCCGAAAACAACAAACCTCTCAAGTACCTGTCCAAATCTAAACAGCGAACCATCAAAGTGTTCATGGAAAAAACCGACAATGAGTGGTTCGTGGTGTGCCGTGCGCGCACACCTTAAAACCCCATCCAAATCTGACGAACATGGTGCATGCGTGCGGCACGCAAGTGTGTACGTACCTTTAGGCACAGTAAAATGTAACAGGTGAAATACGCCTATGAATTTAGTGAATATCAAATTTAAAAAAATAAAGGAGAGGTAACAACATGATCTAGTGGAGACTTATACCATTGAAGTGGAAGATAGGAAAGATTAAGTTATGTAGATAGGAAAAAACACTATGAGGTTTTTTAATATAACGATAGGAAAGGTGTTTATTTATTATCATCCAAAAACGAAAATGCTGACATTGCTGACACCGGTAAGAAGCAATGGAAGAGTAAGAAAAAGTCATAAAGTCTAAATGTGTTTTAGAATACAATAAAGGTATGGGGGAGGGCAGAGAAGATCAACATGACAAGGTTGTGGCTTGTTTTCCAATAATGAAGAGATTTGTAAAAGGCTACAGAAAAATTGCTTTTTATATTATCGAAAATTTGAGAAGAAGAACTTTCTATGTTTAGATAATGTATAGGTCTATGCTTTTATATGTTTAGTTTCATTTATTTTTATAATATACAGTATTATATTGTTTTTGTTACTTTTTTCCATTCCTGTTTGAACATATGATTTGTGTTTACTTTAAATCCATTGACCCAAGAAATGTTAGTAATAATGGTTTTTTGAAATTTTTTTCAACTTTTACAGCCTTTGAAACTAACAAAAGATAACGGGATACATTGCACAAAAGAGGGTTGTAGGCAGGCCACATTCCTTTGTCTTCTTCTTCCGTATGCAGTATTGGGTGATGATGCCCGTTCTGCGACTACAAAAACTGATCTTTCCATCGGTTGAAGGGTCTTCCGAGGTCTCTTTTGCCTTTAGGGTTGAGGTGGTAAATCATCTTTGGTAAACGGGAATTTGACATTCTCTGGACGGTGTTGGAACCATTTAAATCTGATAATTTTGTATATGTTCAGCCATTTCCCTACTATTCCACTGCATCCTTATCTCATCACTCTTCATTCTATCTCTTAAAGTTACTCAGTTAGTGATCGGAGGAATCTCATTTGTGAACTATTCATGCGGGATTTATATTTTGCTCGAAGTGTCCAGTATTCACTTCCGTATAGTAGAGCAGGTTTGGCTATGGCATTATGAAATCTCAATTGGATTTCTTTCCTGATTTGTTTTCCAAAATTTCTCCTAATTACACCATTTAGTCTGTTATATTTTTCTAAATTTGTTTCCACATCTTTTTGATTATGAAACTGTGATATATTATTACCTATTGGTTTATTATTTATTATTATTTTTACTCTCGAAAGTCCCTTTCCAGTGATTGCCATGGATTTGGTTTTATTTTCAGATATTTTCATGTTGTATTTTTCCAGGGTGTTGATGCCAACACGGTCCAATTTTGAGTTCCTTGCCTAATATTCCTCTGGTAGTGCTGGATTTTATAAAAGGGAAATTTAGTTATTACAAACACATGTAATCATGAAAATATCAAGTTTATTTTCGTGCTAAATTAAATACAACTAAACAGAATCAAATGTTTAATCAAAGTCCGTTCCTAGGACTAGAGGGGCCTCGAAGATTATCAACTTCGGATCAAACAGCACGTGGTCCTCAATAACCACGTGATTGTGCCCACCGCACACTGCGATGCCTAACATGCACAATGAGCTCCTAACACAAGCTCCAAACACACACTATGAGGTGTTCCTAAACCTCTTAACTAAACAGGACCATCGCCCTCGACGGACTGGCAGACACTGAGAATGAGGTGTTCTTAACGTCTTAACTAAAACAGGACCGTCGCCCTCGACGGCCTGGCAGACACTGAGAGAGAGTGTTGTAGTCATCTGCAGACCTGAACAATACGCAGAAGTTGGCAACAGTATAGCCAAATGCTACCAACACAGCTCAGTGATACTGTATTCAGGAGCCTACAAGCGGCAGTCAGACGAACTACATAAATTAGCGTAATGGCAGACGGCAGGTGTCTGCTATTACCGACAGAGAGAGCGACTCTTGTCGCAACATACTGCCCCCCATTGATCTGACCAGATCAAAACTTACAATTTTACAACAAAACAAAACATTACAATGAAAACAATTTACAAAAGATAAACCCTCCTGAAAAAAAAAAACACATACAAACAAAATACAAAATAAACTCAACAACAAATACATAATGAAGTTTACAAATGGCTCTATATAATGCATCAAGAGTTCTATTTGGAATTGGGCACAACTTCAAAAACGGCCCGCTTCATTATGGCGGTATTTGTCTTGACAGAGACCACTCTGCAAATACCATCGGCACCAGGGTGCAATCCAACAATGATACCTGCCTTCCAAACTAAGGGAGGCAAGTTATCTTCTTTTAGCAGCACTAAGTCTCCAATGTTAACATTCCAGTTGTTAGGCTTAGTCCACTTTCTTTTCACTTGCAAGGAATGCAAATATTCCTTGGACCACAATGTCCAAAAATCCTCGTACAGACGTTGTACCATGTTCCATTGGGTAGACAAGGAAACGGGTTTGATGGATAAATTGCTTGGAAAATTGTTCAAACTCCTACCTATAAAAAAATGACCAGGTGTAAGATATGATGCATCGTCATGATCATCATTTAATTTACACAAAGGACGTGAATTTAAAACTCCTTCAATTTTTACAAGCAGAGTGTTCAACTCTTCAAAATTTAGAAAATTTAGATTAGCAAAATGCTCCTTAATCAATCCTTGATTATCCCTGAGGAACGACACGATTTCATTCTTTGCGCCAATAAAATTTACAAACGACCGAACCCTATCTGCAGGCATATGTCCCATTATAGGAGTGTGTGAAGGTGGATTACATCTAAAACACCTGTAACATTTGTGAATGACTACACGCACAGTGGTTCTACCCCTAGGAATCCAAAATAATGAAGGCTTAGCTTCTAAGTCAATTTCATCCGGGATTTCCAACTCCGGAATTTTAGCATGATCAATTTGCAATAATTTTAAAAACGGAGGACCAGTCCACCACATTGATAGGTTGGACAACAACAACGCTGCACAAAGTTCCAATCGAGCAATGGATTGTTGCTTTAACGGAGCAACTCTTGACTTAGAAGTCAACAAAACAATGGACACCTGATTGTCAATCGAAGCAGACCTTACATATACACAGGCACCATATGCCTTTTCTGATGCATCACAAAAACCATGGAGTTCTACACATTTAGAACTTTGAAATGGCAATACCTTCCGAGGGAACTTGACATTGTTCAATAAATGTAGATCCTGGTATAATTTTGACCAAATTCCAAAATAGGGGATGATGGATCAATAGTAGCATCCCAATCCAACTTGGATTGCCACAATTGTTGTAGTAATATCTTACATTTTATTATTACGCAACCGAGAAGACCTAACGGATCAAATATGGATGCGATAGCAGACAGAATTTTTCTCTTGGTAACACTACCAGTGGTTTGCTTCAAATTATTTGAGTATGGAACTCATCAGTGGCAGGATGCCAAACAATACCAAGCGTTTTCACATATTCATCCTTAGTGAGGCTGAGAGTAGGCGAAACACTCCAAATCTTCAACGGGGATGTCGCTTAAAAACCTCAGGAAAGTTAGAGCACCATTTTCTCAAGTGAAAATGGAGCACTTTCAAGTATAGAGGATACTTGCTGTTGAAGCTTCTTAGCTCCTTCAACAGTCATTTCACCAAACAAACAATCATCAACATAAAAGCAGGATTTTATGATCTCTGCAGCCTTGGGATGAGAGCGTTCATGCTCCTTAGCTATTTCAATAAGACATCTAGTCGCTAGAAAACTGGCTGAGCTAGTGCCATATGTAACTGTCGTTAGGCGATAATCCTTGATTTCCTCATTAGGAGAATTACGCCACAGTATACGTTGCATATCCTGATCATCAGGGTGTATTTTTATACACCTATACATTTTTTCCACATCGGCAGACAAAGCAACAAAGAAAGTTCTAAACCTTAGAACTATCGACAATAAATCAGGTTGAACTGATGGACCAACCATCAACATAGAGTTCAATGATACACCGTTCGAAGACTCACTACTGCCATCAAATACAACTCGCAATTTGGTAGTCGTACTAGACTCCTTGAATATGCAGTGGTGGGGCAGATAATATTTAGTAGAACCAGCAGTTTCTTAATGGATCACTTCCATATGACCCATAGATTCATATTCATACAAGAAATCAACATCATTTTTTCTAAGAATATCGTCCTTAGAAAATCTCCATTTGTAACAATCGTTTCAATGCATTGTTACAAGAACTGCCGACCATATCTACATCAGGTTTGATAGGTAACCTTACCACAAATTTACCCAACATATCTCTTCCAACATTATTTACAAAGTGTTCTTCGCATAATTTCTCTTCAGGAGTGAGCACTTGTTGGGACAATTCTTCTAATTGCCAGAATTTTTGAACTTTACTATTCAACAAATCAACTTGAGTAAAGTTAACATGGCGAGGCTTTGTCACAGGTTTCCTGATTGACCTTTCAGGAAATGGACCAGAAAGCACATATAGATAGATAGATAGATGGAAAGCTCTGCGGCCATCACTTAAGTGTTGGCGGTGAGCGATCCATTTTGGTCCTCCTTAATAGGTAGAACCCCGGGTTCCTGTAAAATACATTAGCCCCGGTTTACATATCAACCGTGTATTGATTAAAGTAGGGAAACCATTCCTCATTAATCTTTGAGATGACACCACGTGATGATACACATCAGCTCCTAATAAACAAATCTATTGCGGAAGGGGTATTAAACGTAGGGTCACTCAGTTGTATATTTTCAGGGATGTGCCACTCACCGACATCAATGGGTTGAGCTGGCAACTGAGTTGTGACTACTGGCACTACAGCACAGCTCACATTAACAATAAAATTAGATATGGGAGAGTGCATTCGCAATTCCAAACTACAAGTGGAATTCACTGGGGAAACAATAGAATTTCCTATCCCAACTATAGGTAATTTGCAACAATTTGTTTTGACACCTAACCTTTTGATTAGGTCAGCGGACACAAATGATAGCTGCGATGCACTATCCAACAATGCCTTGGCCATGACCATTCTGCCATTGGCTGCCCTTACTTTGACACAACAGGTACTGAGTAAGACATTAGATCCTAAGCCTGATACTATTTTCAGCGCAGTAGGTGACATTACATTTGAGCCTTCCCTAGCACCTTTAATTGCCCTGGATCCTGGGCACAACAATGACTTATGCATGCCTTGGCAGTTCATGCATGGACGACCCTTACAATCCTTTGAAAGATGTGTATTTGCAAAACACATGAAACATAGCTTGTTTTCATACACAAAATTTTCTTCTATCATCAACAAGAAGCCTTTTAAACCTAAAACAATTACTTATTGCATGATTATTGTTCTTACAAAATTCACATGCTAATGTCTCCTGTTCATTAGCAATATGAAATGATTTTACTCTATTCTTTGGTTTCTGGGTGCCCTGAGCTTCACTAGTCCTCCTAGATTCTGATAACTCTAACGTTTGAGCCTTTCTTTCCAAGAATTCAATTAAACATAACAAAGTAGGTAATTCACTTGATTTGAATTTGGATTCAAACTCAATACGATGATTGGGTCTTATTTTGCTCAATAGCATTTCAACTAACAACAAATCTTGGATACTTACTCCGGGTTCTAAGTTTCCAATAGCCCCCAAATTGGCCTTAATTTGATTTATTACTTCCCTATAATCGGATGATATACCTGCATCACAATGTTTTAGGCTCAATAAATTCTTAATATGTCGGCCTACAATAAGACGTATTGTTGTATCTGCTTTCAATTAGTTGCCATGCAATCTTAAAATTCTCATTACAAATGGACAAGTTATCTAGGTTCTCCTTGTAAAGAGGACAAAAGATAATGAAGCTTCTGTACATTGTCTAACTCATCATTATTAATTACTAGACTGCTAAAAGTGTTCCTAAACGATAGAAACTTGGTCAAGACCCCCTCAAATACTGGTAATTCTATTGGCGGTAACCTAACCTTACTTTTAGTCGTAGTATTCGAAATTTCAGACTGACTGTCTTGCTCCTTCCTAAATTTAGCTTCTTCAAAATTATCTAACAAGTCCTGCATTCTCCCACTGATAGCAAAATATCGAGCTTCAAAATTATTATGCTCTTCAATATGAGCCTCTAAATTCTCAGAGTCTATTTCTAATTCTAAGTATTTTCTCACAATGTTAAATTCTTCCCAGGTATTGAGTAGCTTATTTTTTTCTTTCTATTAATACATTTTTAGATATTTGAGTGCTATCACAATAAGTTTTTCCAGGTTAATAAGAGCTCTTTTTAGGAACCCTCGTTCCTTCACAGCACGTGCTTCCGACACAAAAGACATATTTGCGTCCAAATTACAGCACGAAAAAAGAACAAAACAATACAAAAATTATTTAAGGGCACGTGGTTATTATACCAAACAATATTTATTAATAAAACAATTAAAAAATAACACAAATTATTTTTGTACCACGTGGCCTAACAACAAAGAATGCTCGTGTTTATCAAATACAACAAAAATATACACAAATTTATTTCCCCAAGGATAACTAAGTATGTTAGGAAATATAATAAGCTTACTGGGAGTGGTTTTACAAGGATGGAACAGATACACTTACTTGAGTCAGTATCAGCTATGTCGTCGCCATCTTGATGATCACTATTTTCTTGGATCACACGCCACTTTTTAACACAAAAATTATTGTTTCACAATTCCGAATGGTTTAATTTAGAATCCGGTCCGGCAGGACCAAAATGTTGATGCCAACACGGTCCAATTTTGAGTTCCTTGCCTAATATTCCTCTGGTAGTGCTGGATTTTATAAAAGGGAAATTTAGTTATTACAAACACATGTAATCGTGAAAATATCAAGTTTATTTTCGTGCTAAATTAAATACAACTAAACAGAATCAAATGTTTAATCAAAGTTCATTCCTAGGACTAGAGGGGCCTCAAAGATTATCAACTTCGGATCAAACAGCACGTGGTCCTCAATAACCATGTGATTGTGCCCACCGCACACTGCGATGCCTAACACGCACAACGAGCTCCTAACACAAGCTCCAAACACGCACTATGAGGTGTTCCTAAACCTCTTAACTAAACAGGACCGTCGCCCTCGATGGACTGGCAGACCACTGAGAATGAGGTGTTCTTAACCTCGATGGACTGGCAGACACTGAGAGAGAGTGTTGTAGTCATCTGCAGACCTGAACAATACGCCGAAGTTGGCAACAGTATAGCCAAATGCTACCAACACAGCTCAGCGATACTATATTCAGGCGCCTACAAGCGGCAGTCAGACGAACTACATAAATAAGCATAATGGCAGACGGCAGGTGTCTGCTATTACCGACAGAGAGAGCTACTCTTGTCGCAACACAGGGTATTCTGCAATTTAAACACTGATCTCTGCAAATCATCTTCATTCTCTGCTAGAAGTACTTGATCATCTGCGAAGATTATTGTTTGTATTTGGTTTCCTCTACATATTTTTACTCCTGGGGGGTTTAGTTTTTTCTACTCCTGGACAATTTCATTCAGATATAGAATAAGCAGTAATGGAGATAGTCCACATCCCTGCCTTAAACCTTGGTTAATTTCAAATTTATCTGTTATTTTCCCATGATCTAACTTTACTTATAAATGTGGTTTCATATAAACTTTTTATAGCATTTATTAGATTATTGGGGACTTGGTAGCTTTCCAATATTTTCCACATTATGTCCCATTTGACTCTATCATAGGCCTTTTCAAAATCTAAAAATAATATATATAGGGGGATATTAAATTCTTTCCACTTCTCAATTAGTTGTTTTACAACAAATATGGCGTCGATACACGATCGACCTTTTCGGAATCCACATTGTTCCTCTCCAATTTTATCTTCTGTGATTTTCTGAAATTTTTGTTTTAAAATGGATGTATATATATATTTTAGATGCTGTTGTCAACAATGATATTCCTCTATAATTTGAACAGTTTACTTTTTTCTCCTTTCTTATGGATGGGTATTACTAATGATGTTTTCCAGTCCTGAGGTATTATTCCATGTGCCCATATATCATTAAAAATTTGTACCAATCTAATATAGAGTGGTTTCCCACCATATTTCCAAAGCTCCATTGGTATACCATCTACTCCACTAGCTTTTCTATTTTTCATTTTCTTTATAGTTTCTATCACTTCATCCAATGTTATAGCATTATATTCTTCTGTGGGACAGGGAGGTGTATTTGTTTCTTCATCCTCTGCATATAATAACTGTCTGAAATGTCCATTGTTCTGCTGTCATTCCATTTATAGCCAATTTATCTGTACACTCTTCTTTTAATCGCTGGAATACTTTGAAACCATATCTTTTTGCTCCTGTGACATCTCTTTCTATATTTTTTTATAAAATTTTCCCATCCTTCATTTTTTAATTTTCTGGATAATTTTCTGACTATTGCTCTTTTGTGTTTGTAATCTATTCGATCATTAATAGTCCCAGAATTAAGCCATTTTAAATAAGCTATCTTCTTTTTACTGATTGCTTCTTTTATTTCTTCATTCCAAACTTTCAATTGATTTTTTGGTCTATTTTTGGAGGTTCCCAAACAATCATTTGCTGCTTTTTTTATTGATTCTTTTAATTTTATCCAATCTTCGTTTCAAGTTTTGTTTTATTCGATTTTCATATAGCTGTCTTATACTATCCTGTTCTTATAGCTGTACTTTATATTTTTCGTTTTCTGATTTCTTTTCTACTTTCCTTCTAAAGTAAGGTTTATTCGTTCTAATTTTTCCAACCACTAAAAAGTGATCAGAATCTATTTCTGTGCCCCTATAAACTGTCGTATCCATTATTTGCGTCCAAAATTTTCTGTTTGCTATTATGTAATCTATTATAGATCTGGATCCCCGACTCATCCAAGTAAACTTATGTATATCTTTATGTTTGAAAAATGTATTTGTAATTCATAGTTGATTATACATATAAAAATCTCTTAAAATTATCCCTTTATCATTTGTTTCATTTTCTCCATGTGGGCCAATTAAATCTTTAATGGTTTTATTTCCAATTCTGGTATTGAAGTCTCCTAATATTACTATCTGGTCATTTTTATTTATTCTATCTTGTTATTCATTATAGAATTTCGCTGCTTCCTTTTTATTTCCAGTAGATGGGGCATATATTCCTATTATTGTTAAATTATCTCTTCCTAATTTTAGTCTTAATGTTACTATTCTGTCACTTATCCAGGAATGAGTTATTATTTTTTTTTCCAATTTTGTTTTATTAAAATAGCAATTCCAGATTTGGCTCTTTCTGTCTTTTCTACTCCTGAATAGATCATATGATAATCTCCCATTTCTGTTGATCCTCTTCCTTTCTTTTTGTCTCACTAATAACAGCTATGTCTATTTGTCTTTTCTTCAATTCCTCTACCAATTCTTCATTTTTTTTATATTAAGTCCTCTTACGTTCCAGTTGCCAATTCCAGTAATCATAAATCCTTTGTGCTTTGCCTGTTGTCATAATTTTATTATCTGCCTGCTTATTTCTTGTAGCCTTTCGAGTATTTAAAGTTGTCCCCATTATAGGTTACCAGCCTATAGTTGGGTAAGTCCAGTGGTGGGGTTGCCACCCCAATGCCTCTTGGACAGGCATGCTTTTCTGTAGGGGATGCTCCCTTAGCCTTTGAAGTTTCTCTTTCTCCGCAACGCAGCAGTTCCTCTCTCTTTCCCTGAGTGAGGGTAGGGTGCCTCTTCCGTCAAATCTGCTGTATTAAGGGTATCCCTCTCCGCCTTCATTGCCGTTGAGGTCTTCACCGTTCCCTGGCAAGGGAACATTCCTTTGTTATTCTTAAAAGTACAATAATCACTTCTCAGGCATATCTACTACTCCAAAGGATAAAGAACAAACAATAAATGAATTATCACTGACAAATCAACCCGACAGAGAACATTTCCACTTCTCATATGTTACAGATTACGATGTAAAGAAAGCCATCATGCGAATAAAAACCAAAGCAGAAGGAACTGACCGTATAAATATTACTTTACTGAATAAAATAATCGAAGCGAAGCTATACTACCTACTATAACTCATTTTTAACTCCTCACTACAAACTTCTATATATCCCATATTGTGGAAACAAGCCCTCGTACGCCCACTGCCTAAAGTTAAAACGCCTTCAACTCCGAACGACTTTCGACCCATTGGTATTTTACCTACCCTTTCAAAAGCTCTGGAACGATTTGTCCATAAACAACTGACTGACTACCTAAATGAACACAACCTTCTAGATCAATTTCAGTCAGGATTCAGGACAGGACACAATACAAATACTGCTCTACTAAATATCTGCGAAGACATACGCGAAGCTGCTGATAATCGAAAACTTACCATTCTTACACTACTGGACTTTAGTAAAGCATTCGACACGGTAGACTTGGACTTATTGTTGCATAAACTTAAAAACATCTTACTCTCTGATACTGCCATGCAATGGTTCAATTCCTACCTTCATGAGCGCCAGCAATCTGTTGTAGGAAATTATGCATTATGTTCTTCTTGGTCCTTCTGTAAAGCTGGGGTTCCACAGGGTTCGGTGTTTGGACCTTTACTTTTTTCAATCTACATAAATGACATATCTAACTCCCTAAAGCATTGCAAACATAATTTATTTGCAGACGACATGCAAATCTACATCCGCACAGACAAATATTCACTAAATGACGCTGTTTCCAAAATAAACGAGGATCTTGACTCACTAATGACTTGGACAGTTAAATATGGACTGCAATTAAATCCTAGAAAGTCACAATCAATCATTATGGGTCACCAGAGATTATTATCTACAATTAACCTAAACACAGTCTCGCATGTGTCACTAAATGGAGTTCAAATCCCTTATAGTGAGACAGTTAAAAATTCTAGGAGTATTTATTGACAACTTAAATTGGAATACACAAATAAACCATACATGCAAAAGCAGTCTTCTCAATAATACATTCATTAAATCGCGTAAGAAATTGTCTGCCATTCGCTCTTAGGAAAATGTTAGTAGAAACACTTGCAATGCCCCATTTTCATTATTGTGACACTCTTTTTACAGACTTAAATATTATTTTCACTCAAAGACTTCAACGTGTTCATAATTCTTGCGCACGTTTTATTGGGTGGTATTCGCAAATTTGACCATGTTACACCGTCCCTGGAACAATTATCGTGGCTTCGTCTAAGAGATCGTAGAACTGTCCATTCCCTATCCCTTCTCCATAAAATACTTCACACATTATCGCCTAATTATTTATCACGCCGCTTCATCAGACTATTTGACACACATACTCTTGACACTCGATCCCATCAGTACATTGTCCTTTATATCCCTCCTCATCACACTGTATGTTATTATCTTTTACGGTCTCACTTGCAAAACATGGAATTCCCTTCCCACCTATGTCAGAGACTGTCAAACTATAACATCCTTCAAAAACAAATTAAAGAATTATTTAATAGCAAACTAACTTATAAACGTGACTGATAGTATTCTTTTAACAGTTAATAAATTTAATTATCTATGAAAATAATATTAAGATTAACAAATATTTACTTTTGTTTTGTTTTAAATATTGTACAAACGTAAAAAATTAGTTTTCTATATCTCATTATTTTTCTTTCTTTTTTTATGTACATTAGACAGGGACAATTTAATATGTCTTGCTTGTATACATTTTATTATTAGTTTTAGTCTTAATTTTAACTAACAATAACTGGTTGCATTGTAGATCGTAATATAATAGATATTATCTTTTTGATCAAATTTTATTTAGTATTTAATATTAGAGTTAATTGAGATTGTTATATTCTGATGTAATATATGTTTGTCCTGGTGAGTGGAAGAGAAGGCCACATGGCCTTAACTCCACCAGGCTAAATAAATAAATCTAAATCTAAAATATTACAAGAAAAACAGGGGTAAACGAACTATCTGAAAATGCAGTAACATGGTCTGGGTATTCTGATTTAAAATCCAGTGCAGCCAGAGTAGAGCTGAGGAGATTTAAATGGGTTTTTAGTGAACATACCAGGTGCTTTAAATGTGCCTTCAGTGGGTTAAGATATGTAACCCGAATTAAGATAAATACTATTACTAAAAAAATATATGTTAGAAGGGGGTGCAGTATATATATATATATATAAATGGGGCATGCCGTAGCGTCATAGTTAAGGCACTGCGCTACAAGCCGGAAGGTCGAGGGTTCAAGTCCCGGTGGGGTCAGGATTTTTAAACTGACCCAAACCTTCTGGCGGCACTATGGCCCTGGGGTCGACTCAGCCTCTAACGGAAATGAGTACCAGACGCTTGTTCTGGGGTAAAGGCGGCCGTCACGCAGGGCTGACAACCCGGCTGACATCTAGTGCCGATTGTCTAGAAATAGTGGGAGCCTTAACATCCTACTACCCCAAGGGCCTCCCGAGGCCTATAGTGGGAATACTTTACTTTATATATATAAATAAACAGTAAAACTTCCTCAAAGCGGAATCGCATGGGACCAATTTTTATTTCCACATTAGACAAAATTCCGCATTATAAAAATAAATTAAACTTATTAATAATCTTAGATTATAGAGTACTGTAGGGGAGACTGTTGTACCTTGAAACACTTTTTTGATTTTCTCTTTTAAATTTGTTAATAGATTGACAGTTCAGCTCCCATCACTAAATATATATAAATGGAACTGTTCCTCATTCTATGTATATGATTATTTTTATCTCCATGAAAAATTAAAACATAAAAAAATTAAGGGTTTTAAAAGACAATTTTTGTTGCAGGGTACAAAATGTTTGTGTACCTTGGAACATACCATCTTGTACCTTGAAACACTATTTATCATGTAAACAGGATAAAATAATACATTTAATAAAGAGTTTTATTAAATTAATTATTATAACATAATTTTAATTTAGTCCACATTAGAAAGACAACCATAGTGACAATTGTTAATAAAAATAAAATATTGTTTATGATTACAGATTGTATACATTTTGTTTCCAAATTTATGTTAGTGTTTACTTTTTGTTGCAAATGTCACACACTAATGATTTCCACCCTTTAGCATCTGTGGCAGCACATAGTTTGTGGGACCAACGAAGGCATTTTAAACACCGAATCCACTGTTCCCTCTATTATCTTTGAGATATGCTTGATCACTGTTACGGCCCGTCTCCTGTCAAGTGGTAGCATGAAATAAAATATAGGCCGAGTACAATAAATGAGACGGGCTTAACATCAAAACAAGATCAGGATTTACCTAACGTTGCAAGGGATAGCAAAAACTAAGGAATCAGAGGCATTCACATGAATAAAGTAAATATTTTAACAGGAATACTAGATTTAAACAGTAAGATTAAAACAGTAAGTAAAACGAGATAAAACAAGAACCACAATAGAAATTAATTAAAGAGATAAACAATATTCTATCTTTAAATTTACTACACTAAACCAATTGCCTCAATTGAATACTTAATGAACCTGAGCAAATAATAAAATATCTTTAATAAGTTAAATGTCTTTGACCGACTAAGTTAGAAAACTGAGTTTATTCCAGCAAATCAAATGTATAAAGACATATATTATTTATGTTAAGTCAAAATAAAGAAGCAGACTTACAAATGATTATTATAGGTGACATCCAAGTAGAGCGGGTTACAACTGAGTTGAGATCTCGTACGGTACTAGAGATCGCTAGCCACCGACGAGATGATTTAGGGGTTGAAACCCCTAGTTTTTATATACTTAAAGTGGGTCGCTTTCACCCGACGTGGAAGCCGTTGTAAGAAATCCTTTCGTGCCAATACGTGATTGGTACACGTCCATCGGATATGCATTTATAATTAAATAATTGTCTAAAAAAACCCTAATAATTATAATATCAAATATTTATAGGGGAATAATCAATTTTTAATACCCTTTTGATAACTATAATTTCCGGCTATTACACTATCAATTTTCAGTCTAATAAACAAAGAAAAAACCTCTAAATTTTGGGGCATAACAATCACAAAAAATGCACTCCTCATCTGTGCTGACTTCGTCATCTGTAGATACTAATTCAAAAGGTTCACCCTCAGATGATGATGATAAGGAAGATGAAGGCACAGTACGCTGTTTTAGAGCTTCTGAATTTTTTTATGTGCTGATGAACTGTTTCCCTGCCCTGAGACATTTTACTTCCTGAAGACATATTAATTTTACGGACTACTGACAGATTTTTTAGTTTTTTTTTATTCTCCTTCATTTTCTTAATTTCATTATTTTTTAGCATGTCTGTCACTATTCCTGTTTTTCTGCCTTTCTCCCTCGGTTTTATGTTGTCCTGGATTTGGCTTTAGGGTATGGTTGAACCTTTTCAGGGCTAACAAGTTCATTATTGACTACAGTTGTGTTACTGTGTGAATTTTCTGGGACTTGTTTGTTTCTGAAGTTTCAACAATCTTATCAGGTTCTCTATCAGTAATGAAAGAACACAGAAAATCATCTTCAGAAAATATTCTGCAATCTAACAGGAAGATACCGGACTTCCTGAAGCCGCTGATTATGTTGTTAATTGAAAATGCCTGCGGAAAAGGTGTTCCTAACACTTCAGCTACACTGTAAATGTCGAACGTCACTCCTGCGTGATTGACAAGCCAAGCATCTACACCTTGATTGTAGTATGTTTTCAAAGGTCCGAATACAGTCAAGGGGCTGCAATTTATTAGACGTGTATGGAGGAAAAGGTCAAAAACTGAGAATAGATTTGTTATAATTTTCAGTTTATTATCATAGAACTTACTCCCTTGTTTTCGTAAAATGGGGAGGGTAGGGAGGAATAATAATTCATAAATGAGAAGATGACAAGTATAATAATAAAAATAAGAATAGAGTTAATCAGCTTTTTAAGGGTATTATTACAATGCCAGAATTGGAAGCCTTTGTCACAGCTTCCACGGAAGGATGTGATTCGTGGTTGTCTAAGATTAGGACAAGTTCCTCCTTCGAGTATTTCACAAATTTGATGAAATATATTTAATTAATGTTGGGAAGTAAACATTATGAGGTATAATCATTAAAATTCATCGGAGAACATATTGTTTAAACAACTCACATCATAGGATTCATGCTTCCATGATATCGCGATTTCAAACATAGTCATGTTCATCGTCAGCCATAACTCCGACTGACGAAATTCTTCGGCCGTCAACTATTCTATTGTCGCCATCTTCAGTGCTGCCATCTATGGTTGAATTTATGAACTTCGAAATCAATGTAATTTCGTTAGGGATATCAAAATTCATTGATCTATTTTAACAACAAGAAGAAACTATGAAAATTAATAAATTTGGATTCCGGCATTATGTAACACGAGAATAAATCCTATGACTTACACCAGATAGCAGTTTGGAGAGTAATTCCTTCAAAAGAACACCAGATGGCAGTTTGGATAATTACTGGCAAAAAAAGAAAAAATTGACAGTCGTGAAAACAGCTGACGATGGTGATAATGGGTCACCGATACTGCAGTGCTGTGTTTAAAAAAACATAGAAGTATGAGGTAAGAAGAAATCACGATTCATTTAATTCCTATTAATTGAACCTCATAATGTTAAAAATTCCCAAATTTAATATAGAAAAACCTTACCTTTGATTTGTTCCATGGTTCTGTTGTTAGTTCCATTTTTTTAGGATTTACTGCACAGTAAATTTAGTATATCCATTTTCTTGGAAGACTGTTTTAAGATGATTAATTTCTTCTTAAAGGTATTGTGATTCAGAAATCCTGTTTGTCCGGTCAAGCAGAGTTTTTATAATGCCAAATTTTTGCCTAGGATGATGATTTGACTGTTTGTTTAGGTACTTGTCTGTATGAGTGATTTTCCTGTAAACAAACTGAAAAATCGTCTGTAGCGGAACATTTAGTGAATAACAAAGAACATGCCATGAAATTTGAAGAAACACAAGTTTTGTCCAAAACACAATATCACTACTCCAGACTTCACAGAGAGGCTATTGAAATTTACAAACACAAAAATTCCTTTAACAAGAAAGAAGAAACTATGAAAATTAATAAAATTTGGATTCTGGCATTATGTAACACGAGAATAAATCCTATGACTTATGCCAGTGACAACCAATCAAAAATAGCTCCAAAGTAACGGACCATGTAGAAAAATCACACAATACTCAACTATAAATAAGGACACAATTTCCAATGCACAGCCAGCCTGCAGCTGTCATTTGAAGAGTTAGGAGGTCAAAGAGCAAGCAGAATCTCCTGAGGATGTCTACTGCAGTGGTAGACAAACGTTGAGAGTTAGGCAGGGCGCCCACTGGAACGACAAGCGACAGCAACAAGATACGGATTTGTTGCTTTGCTTGTTGCTAGCGTGTATGTTTCTTTATAACCCATAATATCAAATTGCAAGAAGCCCATTCGTCTGATACGACAGCAACTTGACACCAACTGTTTGTGTTGTGTCGCTCAAAGTGCTGCATGCTCCACTTTTTGTCGTGTCAGTTGTGAGTTGCTCGTATACAAGTGTGAAGATGAGAAACGATCCTGATTTCAATTTGTTGAACTTATTAAAGAATATCCTTGTCTTTATGATACTACATTGAACCAATACAGTAACAGAAATGTTCAAGATCAGGCATGACATAGGATTGCCAAGGAATTGTCGGAATATGGTAAGTAATGAATATTGTATTAAGTAAAGTAAAGTAAAGTGATCCCACAACAGGCCCGGAGGCCCTTGGGGTAGTAGGAGGTTAAGGCTCCCACTTTTTCTAGGCAATCGGCACTTTATGTCAGCCGGGTTGTCAGCCCTGCATGACGGCCGCCTTTACCCCCAGAACAGGTGTCTGGTACTCATTTCCGTTAGAGGCTGAGTCGACCCCAGGGCCATAGTGCAGCCAGAGGGTTTGGGTCAGTTTAAAAATCCTGACCCCAACGGGACTTGAACCCTCGATGAATATTGTATTATTAAAAATAAAAACTCGTTAAAATTAACAATTGAATTCCCAAACATTTTTTAATGCCATGATAATTTATTTTCTTCAAGCCCACAATTCTCAAAATAGATTACAGTAACAGCTCAGTTATGAAAATATTAAAGTATTTTTAACTTATGTCAAACTCTTTACACACTTGCCCGCAATAAATAAATAAGTAAATAAATAAATGTAAAAGTAACAAGTGAATTTCTGAACAAACGATCGTAGGAAAGCAACTGTGACATTGCATACGAATTTATGTAATTGAGATATTTACAAATATGCAAACAGTAATTATAGACTCCTTCCTTTATCTGTTTTCTTTATTTATTTGTTTTTTTTTTGTCTAATGCCACCAGGTTGTCTCTTATGACATTTGTGGCTTTCTTCCCTGGCTTTGGCAGAATTATAATCCATTTCTTAGGTTGGGGCACCTGGAAGGTGGAGTTACATTATCCCGATGATATGATGGGTGATAAATGATAATGAAGCACCAGGAGAGTTCTTAGCCTGAATTCTAGACCATGGGTAACCACAGGAATAATTCTCTTTATGAAAAATTCCTAAAGCTTGACCAGGAATCGAACCCGGGACCTCATGAACTGTAGTCAGAAACGCTGACCACTAGCCCATGAAGCTGGTCATTTTCTTTATTTATTATTTTTTAAAATTTAAATAACTTCATAAATGAATTACTTTCTTTTTTTTTACATCTTATATTTCTTCCAATTGTTATTTAATATATATTTAATTCTTTGAACACATTAAAAGCACCACTTTCTTCTACATTAGCAAGCCAAAAAGGATGCACCCAGAATTGCCTTTTACGTCTTCTGTTGTAATAATTGATATTAGCTAAATAAACTAGATCGAGATCATCCTCGTCCTCCGACGACATGTTGAATCAGTCCAGTGAGTGTCAGGTCACTTTGCTGTCATAGTCCGTGTTGGATCAGTGTATTTGTTGTATCACGATCATCTTAGTGGGCGCCTGGCCTTAATAAAACCAAACCATGGCCATTTAGCCCGAAAGACATAAAATACATGAATTAAGACACCTGCCATGAAAGTCTATAATTTTACATAAACAACCTCTACAGGAAGGATGTATATCTATCTATTTGAAGAATTAAGAAAGAAAAAAGGAAGACTTCTGTGCAACTTAAGTTTCCTTCTACGGTGTAGAGACATGGAAACAGTCCCTCAATTTATATGACACAAGCAAAGCTTCAAAACAACAAAAGCAAATAGGATTTATAGACGAATGGAACGTGCTCTACTAAGAGAAAGAATACACGATACCAGACTGGATGATCAGAAATTACTTGATTTACATCTAAAAATTTGCAATATTCTCTCCAAGACAGACTGGGATAAGATTGATAATATCAC